>LGRX02007117.1:0-28276 GCA_001247695.2 Cymbomonas tetramitiformis | reverse complement strand
CTGATCTGTGGTCCGTGGAGCTGGCGGCGGGGTAGTGACTGGCGGAACGACCGGTGCCGGGGCTCTCGACTTCTGCTCCTGAGGGCTCGGAACGGTGGGGACCTCTGGTCCTGGCGGCTGCTCAGTGGAAGGACCACCTTCAGCACCAGGCTGGCCGACTGCTGCGACCTGGTCACGCCAACGCACTCGCTTACGCCGTGCTCGGGGTCGACGCTCCGCGACCAGACCTCGACCCTGTTGGAGCGCCGCGGCCGCGTGAGCGTGCCAGGTGGGTGGCCTCCCGGCCGCGTGATCCTCTATCGCCTGTCTACGCACCGCTGGCGGAAGCAATGCAAACGCCCCGTTCGCCTCCTGCTTGCTAGCGAAAACGCTGAGAGGGTCAGGATGATCCCCGGCCTCGTCAACCGTACTCGCAAATCCCTTCGGCCTAATATCCTCGACCACCGCCCCTACTTTCCGCAAATGACACGCCCCGTCCACGTCACTGTAGCCGGAATCGGAGCTGTCCGAAACCAACCCTCCCGGCTCCTCAGACTCCCCTGCTCCGTCCGGCACCGTTGTGCTGGGGCGCACGCTGACATCACTTTCCTCGGACCCGGAGGAGGGTTCTGACGCTAGGCCTGCTACGACATCGTTGGGGGAATCCTCGTCGGAATCCCCGCCCCCCCCTTGTTGCAAGCCGACGCGCCAAAAGACCCATCGGGGGGGAGGTAGACAACGAAAGCTTGCTCCTCTTTGTTTCGGAGGGCCCGCAGGTCCCGACGAGCTCGACGTTGACTCAAAATGACTCCCTGCACCAGTGCCATTGCCGTGTCCTTGGACCGACTGGGGTCCGGGGACCCCGGCGAACAGCCGGTGATGACGACCTCTTCCTTGCCCTTCTTGGTGAACCGGACCGAACCCCAATTCTTATAATCCAGTGTAACTGGGGAAAGGTTTGCCAGCCAAGGACCTCCTAAGATGACATCCACCTTGAGGTCAAGGGGCATCACCCGAAGCTCAACCTGCTGGCCGTACGCCCCCTTTGACGTCTCAGCAAGGAGCTTGGGCCTGATGCAGGAACTAGCATCATACGTCGTGCTGTCAGCCACTTGAACTCGCATGGCTTGCTCGTGGCGCACCGGCTTGATGCCGGTGAGCTTCTGCAGTGTACTCTTTGCGATAATATTGGTGGACGCTCCCGAATCCACCAACACCTTGACTCTGACGCCCGCGATCCAGGCCCAAAACAGCAGCAACGTCGGTGTGCGACTGTGCCTGTCGAGACTCCTCGGGCGCGCTCCCATCGAGGACACCGCTGCCAGGGACTCACACCAGCTCGGACTGATATCGCCGTCCTGCATTATGCAGTCCAGGCGGGTGACTGACGTTTCCGCGTCGGAGTCACAATCCGGAAGGCAGTAAGTGCATGCGTCAGCTAGCAGGCCGATGGCGACTGCCTTCTGGACTGCACTGCGCTCCGGGAAGTCTGGGGGGGAGACCGCGACTTGAACTGATGCTGCAGCCAGTTTAGCCGCTATGTGCTTTCTGACTTGCTCGTCCCGGTGCATCAGCTCATTGTCCTGCTGAAGTTCCCTATTTTCCCTATCCAACTCCTCCTGCACGAAGGCGTGGAAGTCCGCATGGCGTTCTGTTGAGGTAGAAGCCGGGTCCCTATCCTCCAACTTTTATCGGCGTCGCAATCGAGAGGCTCGAAGCGCCTTGTCTTCGGGAGTCAGCCATGGTCTACGTTTCGGACCCAAAGCCTGGCGAGCCCTGCTTCTGGTCAACCACGGCCGACTGGGCTTTGAAGTTCTCTCTGGTGGTGAGAGTTCTTCTCCCTCGACAGGCTTGGGCTTGGCTACGCGAACGAACCGTCCAAACTCCTGATCCAAAATGGCTCGGCGTCGGCGATTGAATTCACGTACCCTGACGAGCCGCTTCAGGCGCTTATCTAACTCTTCTCGATTCAACTGGGGCTTACTAGTTGTAGGGCCAAGCTTCTTGCTCACTCGCCTTTGCCCTGCTCTCCAAAGCGCAAGGGACTTGCCCGGTCGGACCTCTGACTCTTCCAGCTCCAGATACCTTTCTAGCGCCCTAATGGCGGGGCGCAGGCGAGCACCTGGCTGCTGGGCCTTAAAGGCTTTCCTAACTCTGGGGGGTAAACGCTGAGCCCTAAACTTCCAGTGCCCGCGAACTCTCGCAACGTCCGTCCCCTGGTTCTCCAAGTGCTGTAGGTAGACTGCCCGTGGCTCAACTGTGTGGCTCGACCGGTTTTTATCCCGAGTGTCCGCACCGGTGATCCAACGGAGCAGCTCCCACGGCTCCTCGGGACGCGGAACCGAGGCGGTTGCTGGGGTTCTGGCGGACTTCCAGAAGTTCGCCTGCTCTCTCTGGATGCGTTGCTCGACCTGTCCCCGCTCAGGAGGCTCTGGGCTTCCCGTGCGGGTGGCGGCTAACATGTCCAAGTCTCCCTGTTCACACTCCCCGACCCGACTCTGATTCCTGAGGTGGCGCTTGGCGCTGCTACTAAGGTGTCTCCCGCACCTTCTCCACCTATCACGCAGCACCTGCATCGCTGTGGACGCCGGCGCGGGGCCCTTCTGTCCCCCTGACCCCGCTGTGACGGGGCCCGCGCCCTTTACTGCGGGGAGGACGCCCCGGGCGGGGGAGCGTCCTCCTGGACAAAATCCAATCCGATGGCAGCCAAAGCTTCTTCCATCGAATCGTCCCCTATTAACGCCAGGGTGTCCTCCAGGAGGCACTTGGCCCACTCTTTCGGGCGCTGCTTCGCCTGCGGACAGTCGCGGGCGTAATGGTCCATGCTCTTGCACAGACGGCAGCCCTCGTACTCTGGGGAGCCGAGTCGTTGCCCTGTGGGTGTCGGAGTGCTAGCGGATGTCGCCATGGCTAGCAACTCCTCTGTGACATCTACGTGGGCCAGCAGCTGGACCGAGCGGCTCGTCTTATCCTGGCTCTGCCGTAACTCCCGCTCAGCCTCTATGGCCCAAGTCAGGAGTTGGTGGCGGCCTTTACTGGCCGTCCTGTTCAGAGTCAGGACCGAAGAGCCTTGCCTCTCGGCTATAAGGAAGACTCTCCTCCTTACCTCCGGTATCAACCCAGTAAGGAATATGTCCAGCAGCTCCTCTTCTGGCACCGGAGTGGTGAGCTCGTGGGCAGCCAGCATGCTCACGATGTCGTGAGCGAGGTGCACCCCGTCCCAGAACTCGCGGACCGTGCGAGTCTGTCTGTCCTGACTCTGACGCACGCGACGCAGGAACGGACCGATCGACGCCATCTCCCCTTTGTCGGGCATTACCAGCTGCGCCAAGGGGACCACTATCACGTCCAGGGTGAGGCTCTTACCGTCCCGAGCTTCCTTCAACACCGAAGAAAGCTCGCGGTACTCGGAGCTCAGTGCGCCGAAGCAGTGTCTGGCCACTTCCGACAGCAGGGAGTGGTCTGACAACACCGTCTCCTCACTCCCGCCCTCTAGCGTGCCCAGACGCGCCATCTCCATGGCGTAGCGCACTGGCTCCAATTCCCGAACCTCCCTGACCTGCCGAACAAACCGGAGGAGCCGACCAAAGACGTGGGACGACCCCTCCACCTCCGTGTGGTATCTGTCCACCGCCTTTTCCATGGCTCTGAGGGCCTCCTTAAGGGCATGCTGCTCGTCCTTACGACTGTAATGGCGTCGGGACTCCCTGTAACGAGAGGACTCGGTACGGAAGGTGAACTGGCTGTCGCCATCCCCGTCCTCACCAAGCCCATCGCCGCCAGGACCCTCGCCCGGACCCCCCGGACCTCCTGGCCCTCCAGGATCATCACTCCCCGAGCCTCCGGGACCTCCATGACTGTTGACACCGGGCTCCTCCGAGGACTCGTTTGGCTCCGAGTGCTCAGGTTGAGGGACCATCCCCCCCCGTCTCCTGGTGTGTCCGCTGCAGCAGCAAGCGGAGGCGGTGACACTACCGGAAAGTTGTCGAAAGCACCGGGCCACACGTCCGCGGAGCAAAACCCACACACCGGCAGGTACACAGTCTTCAGGAGTGCCACTACACTTTTCCTAGTGCCCACCTGACATGTCCACATATGCACCGGACTCTCCGCGTGCCCGCACCCGCAATGAGCGCAGTTCTCTGCGACGGGCGCTACGGCCGCCGTGAGACTGTGAACCACCTGGGACCCGAGGACTCTGTCATCGTCCGAGACCCTCGCTTTCAGGCACTGCCTGATCTGACTGGTAGGATGCACGCACCCAGCGACCTGACCAAGGGAGCGATACCTACGGGCGGCGTCGTAAAACAGGCGCTGGGCGTCGACCCCCGGTTTGCCATGCTCGACCACGTGTTTCCGGAGGGCGGCGCAGACTTTCACTGGAATGGGAAATATAGTCCCATGAGTGCGGCGGAAGCGATGCCACGCCCGCGTGTGACTCCTCCGGTGGGCTATGAACGCCCCGGTTCTCGACGTCACAGGTGACGACTGAAGCCGGCTCTACCAGACCATGTCCCTCTCGGGAGATGGGCGTCTCCTGAACCGGACTCGACACTGCCGCTGCGGGCCCTCGATCGAGCGTCTGACTCCACGGGCCCCGAGGGCGAAGCCTGAACCAGGGCGAGCCTTTGGACTTGTGACTCTATGACCGCCTGCAGCCTTTCCTCTAACTGGGCCTCAGCCGACGGTGCCGACCTCCGCCGCTCGTCAGCAGCTATCTGCTGAGCGACGCTCTTGTCAACAGCCAACTGCCTGGCAGTCTCCCGGGCTTCTGCGGCCAGTCGGTCTGCAGCCCAGCGCTCTTCGACAGCGCGTTGCTCGGAGGCCCTGCGTTCCTCGGCAGCGCGCTGATCGGAGACCCTGCGCTCCTCGGCAGCTCTTTGACTCTCTTGGAGTTGCCGAGACAGCTGTTCCAGGCGAGCCACGGCAGCCGCCTCCCGAGCTTGAGACTCCTTCTGCCAGGCTTCCTTCAGCTCTTGCAGGTCCTGACTGTTCCTGCTCCAGGTGGACTCCGGGGACGACGACGTGTCCCCTGAGGAAGCCGGACCGGGGTGCGGGGCCGAGGGTGCTCGACTGGACTTCCTGGTGCGAGGCACCGGGCGACTGGGGCCGCTCGGCCTAGGCGCCTGAGTCCTAGGCCTTGGAGGTTCCGCGGGATGCTCCTCCTCCGATGAGGACGAGAGGGGAGCAAACCGGTTTGACCAGTTCCCACCGGGGGCTGCGGAACTCGGAGGTGCTGTACCTGACTTCCTAAGACCCCTGTGTGACTTCCGGGTGCGGCCGCTCATTCTGACGGCAGCGACGACCGCTCTCCTTACCTCCTGGAGGTCCACTCCTCGGCGTACTATCTCCCCTGGTCTGCGGACGTTGATGGCAAAGGCAGAGAATCTACACCTCCCGAGGGAGTTGTGAGGGTCCTCGCGCTTTTGCTGCATCAATCCCTTGGACTCGGAGACTGACTGCTGGTGGATCTCCAGGCGATAAGCGCCGTCGTCGGAGAGCCCATGGTCCTTAAACTGGAACCACATTACCCCTGACAGCGGGTGGTCTTTCCCCAGGCGCTTTAGGCCTCGACGGATGTCTTGCCACCAAGACTCCTGGTCGGAATCCGAGCAGGAGCTGACGTCGGATGAGGTTCCCGCTTCCCTACTGGACGGCGGGCACTCGTTCCCTGGGACGAGTCCGAGCTGACTGGGGTCGTCCTGGGGAGTCGGCGCCACTCGCGGAGACACCTTCTGACCATCTGAGTCATCCGGTGGCTCCGGGCTCCAACCCACCAGGTGCTCCTCTCCTTGGCGAGCATCGTTTGCTGGTGCCATGCCATGAAGGCGGCCCCAGCTCGACGTCGACTGCCCCTGCGCCACAGACCCTGTGACTGGACGACACGCTGGCGCCATGCCGCGAAAGCGGACTCGACTCGACGCCGACTGCCTCTGACAAACAGGCCCTGAAGTTGGGCGACCTGCTGGGTGACGTCCTTCCAAGCTTGGAATGCCAGGCGCTGGAGTTCGCGCTGATGCGCTGACCGGTCCGCTCTGGCCTTCCATGCGACCCACGCAAGCCGCGCGGTTGCGCGCTGACGAGCTAGCAGGGAGACTCTTGCACGTCGTTGCGCTGAGTCCAGCGCCCAAGTGCTCCATTGACGGAGGGCCAATGCGAGCATGGATTGACGTCGCTCCCCTCGCCAAGCTGGCTTGGGCCGGATGCGAGACTCGTGCTCCCTTGACTGGACGACGTCCAGCCGCTCTGAGCGCCGGACATCGTCAAACTCCCCTTCTGCAGGGGGGCTACAGTCACTGGCTCGGTAAATCTCAAAGCGCCCTGGGGCGCTGGTGAGATTCCCTTGCTCGCACTCCACGAGGGGAGAGAGGGAGGACGCTACCGGTCCCGGCGCCGGCTCCTGACGGACGAGCCTACTGCCCGCACTCCTGCTGGACGCAGGGAGTGGGGAGAAGGGAGCCGCTGAGGGGTTCAGTCCCTTAGCCGAGCGGTCCGAGTCCGACTCGGAGCTGGCGCTCGCCGCCGGTGCCGGAGCTTCGGGCGACGCACGCTTCCGGCGCGCCGGCTGCCGTAGCGCCGAGCTCAATGCGAGCTCGGACACTGGCTCAGCCCCACTGACTCTCGCTGGTGAGGGGGTTCTCAGTGGTGAGGCCCTGGGGGGCTCACCAGACAACCCCGGAGGGGCCCTCAGGGGCGTGCGCGCCGGTGTAACCTCGAGGGCTTCACCGCCGTATTGGCGTGCGAGTGCACGCCGCACTCCCCTCCCCCTCTCACGGGAGCGCCAATCCCGGCTGTCCGACCTGCCAGCCGCGCCCCAGAACTCCGAAGAGCCCGGGCCGACCGACAGACCCGCAGCGCGAGATCCCGACCGACCGGACCCCACGGCTGAGCCGGGGGCGGCGCCGGCCCGACCCCCTCCACGACGACCCGACCGACCGTGGAATTCCTCTCCATCCGAGTACATTATATGCGTGCTATGTGTGCGATCTAACTAATTGGAGGTGCTATACGACACGCGCGGTGACCAGCACCCGCCGATCCAGAAATTCACTACTTGTGTGCGAGCACAAGCAGTCACACCGGCCGAAGCGCGGCGATTTCCGGAATAGATGGAACTAGAAAATTAAAGCTCCATTGGGAACACTACGCGCGGTATGCGTGCAAACTAATCAATTGAAAAACGCCCCACGCCACGCGCGGCAACTAGCACCCGCTTTCAGAAATTTACCACTTGTGTGCGAGCACAAGCAGTTACACCGGCCGAAGCGCGGCAATTTCCGGAATATGGGGGACTAGAGGGCTACACTAGAGGCACGCAAGACCCCAAACCGATCCCGAAATTCAGCAAAAGCTACGCAATTTTAAAAAATTTGCGCAGCGCTTCCGCCGCGAAGGGTCGGAATTGCCGAAATTCTGAAGCGATTTGGTTTCTTAGTACAGTACCTGCGGAACGCCGAAATCTCGGCCTATGCGTGCGTGCGTATGCGTGCTAATAGAAGGGGCAACGCTCGCACCTTAAATGATTGTCGTTGGGCTGAATTCCTCCACGCCAACGCGGTCCCAAGAGTACCTGGAACCCTCAAACACACCCACCGCCGCGCAACGCAAGCAAAAGAACAGGCATTCTCGATTTCGTAGAAAGGGTCTACGCTAGCTAATCACGCGAGGCAAGGTGGCATCTGATCAGAATTCGCGCCAAAAGAAAACAGGGAAGCAACGTGAAAACACGGACTAATTACCATTTTGTAGGAGTCTACACTCTTGCTTCTTCTCTTCTTTACGGTTTCGGACTTATTCTATCTACACTTATTAAACGACCGCACGAGGTATGGTTTCGGTTGGTCCACTAGTCGGAATTCGGTTTCGTAATTCTTCCTAATATGCTTTGCTTTCAGTGCATGCTTTCAATACACAATATACAGCAGTTACGGCTTTTTACTTTTATGTTACAATTCTCAGTTCAGTTCTCATCTCCGAAACTGGTTACACTTAGAGTTCTTATACATTCAGGAACTCTTTCCATAACTCAACTGTACTGAGTACTCCGTACAACAGGCTAGGCACCTCACATCAACATCATTCTGATCGGTCCTACTGTACTCCGTACTGAGTACTCTTGCGTTTTGTACTTAGCCGTTTTTCTTGCTCTTGTGCTTGCCTCCTAGCACAGTTGGGGATGGGTACGCAGACTATGAATCTGGTGTAGTGCTCGGTCATGATGAGCACCCTGCTGTTACCAGACCTCGTCACCCTCCTTGAAGACCACGCCAAATCCAATGACCAACGATACATGAATGATACGATCTCCAAGGGGGACAAGACCGCCTCTTCCCTCGCGTAATGAGTCTTCACTCGCTGGCAGGTCTCACACTGAGTGACCACCGCCTCCACGTCCTTCTTCAGGTCGGCCCACCAATGTCGCTGCCATAAAAGATGTTGTGTGCGCCTTATACCCCAATGGCCAGTCCTGGAGTGGTACTCCTTGACCAATGCCAAACGGTCGGCAGGCTTTGGTATCCTCACCTCCTTGCCCGACAGCGTGATCATGCAGATCTCATCCGTGGCCTCATCCCATCGGTGTCGTGCTGCGCGCCTCTTTACTCGACGAACTTCATCCTCCGGTAATTTCACGCTGCCATCAGACTTCAGCCACCTGAGACACCACGCATCATCATGCATGTCTCGATGCTTGTCGCGGTCAGCCTGCTGCTCTGCAACGCTGGCCACCAAGTCCACAAATCTGGTGGTGCATGCCAGCCTCGGAATTCTCATCTCCTTGTCCTTACTAGGCGGACTCCAAGCAGGCTCCTCAGCGCGTGCTGGTTGGGTCGCGCCCTCCTTCACGAAGTGACTCTTGTGCCGTAGACGATATTGTTCAATGGCGTAGAGCTGCTACTCCTTCTTCTTCTTCTTGGTCCCCGCGCTCTGTCGCTTGGCACCGATTCCTTGTGCACCTTTCTGCCCTTGCGAGCACATTGTCTGCAACTTCTCTTCCCAGTCGCGGTGACTCATAGTCTTCGCCACCTGCTGAGTGTATGCGTTTGAATTTCCAACCCATTCCGCCAGCAAAGCTTGTTTCTGCTGAAGGTCCGACCTCGCATGGTCTGCCCAGTTGTTGTCTACAGCGATAGGCTGTCCTGGGGAATTCTCCGCCAGGGAAGATATCTTCCTGGGATTGGCCGGCCCGGGGCCGTGTCACGGAGGCCCGGGCCGAAGGCGGGCCGAAGGAAAAGTTGCGGATGGGCCGAGTCGCATTGAGGGGAAAATCGACAAATTTCCAAATTTTTATCGATTTTTGACAAATTGTCATACTTAAAATTAAAATTTTGCGCATGCGGCGGGCAATTTTGGGTTCGGGCCGAGACGGGCCGAAATGTGGCCGAAGTAAATTCCCAATGCGGGCCGAGTCACCTCCGCGGAAGATATCTACCCTGTTCTCCGCCACTGGGGACTCCTCGCTGTGAGGAAGACCCTTCCTGCTTGCTTCTGCGATCGCCATCAACAGCTTCATAGCCCTGCGATCCATGGCCAAGCCCAGAATGCTTGCCAGTTCTACGTCGTTCAGGCCATCCGTCATGCGTAGTTCACTCGCACTGTAGCCCATGGCTCGCGATTTCTCGTCGAGGTTCACCTCTCGGGATTCCTCCTCAGTGTCCTCGTCGGCACTGCGCACCACGGTGCCCATTCTCGCTGATCGGAATGCGCTAGATCCTTGCGACCGTTGCCATGATGGTGGGAAGGGCCCTCAATGGTTCTCCCACCACGTTCACCACATAGTGGGGTGTGCGGTCTGTCCTCACCACAGGCCTGGGCTGCCAGCCCTTGCATAGGATCGATGATACGACCCGCCCTTCTGGCCTCGCCACCTTGCCCATCACGGAGCGGAACTGGTGGTTCTGGAACAGGTTACTCCAGTACGCCCTCAATCGGTGAGCGTAGGCACCTGCTTGCGCTGCGTCAAAGGACACTGGTCGGCCAATAACACTGGCAATGTACGGGAACACTTCGTCCCTGATTTTGGTTCCGGGTCTGTGCGACAGCGGAGAAACGTTCTCCAGGACATAGCCTGGAGGCCGTTGCCTCTGTAGCTGCTGCAGCGTAGATAAAAGCCGAACCACTTCAAAAATAGTCTGCTGTGCCTGCCATCCAAGCCCGTGAGCGTTCCAGCTGAAGAGAGATCCTGGCATGGAAACCCACACACCATGACCCACTGCCGACCTTGAAGAGCTCCTGCTCGTATGAAATCAGCGCTCGTCGTGTCGTGTAGGTCGTGAGGCAGAGCCCCAAACTCCACTGCATCGGGCGATATAAGGTCAGGATACCGCCTCAGTAACGCCGTGCACCTGGCTCTGGCCACTGCCCGACTGCCCGATGATATGTCTTGATATAGGTATCGATCCACCTTCATTCCATTACGGAGTAACATTTCTAGGCCAGCACAGAGGCCTCCACACGGCTCGTAGCATACCACACCTTCTTCTCGAGCTTGCGAGAAGAACCGCTTGTCCAGCACTCTGGTGTCCACCTTCTCAGGCTTCAAGATGCGTTCACCTTCAAAGTATTCATTGCTGTATACAGCAGGACTCCCTTCACCATGCGTGCCTCGCGTGGGTCTCACCAAGCTCAGCGCCTTCCAAGCTGCTCTCGCTAGCCTCCCAGAGTCGACCACCAGCTCGGGTTGGTATGTGTCGAACAGGGCCGCCTGATTGCACTCCAATTCATCTTGATGGTGCAGATCGAACAAGCGATGCACCGTCCCCGTGCCCAGCTGCTCTATGGCGGCCATCTTGCAGTGGTTAGCGACCTGCACCTCCGGTGTCACCTCTTCCCCTGGGGAAGTGTCCCCAGCCAGCATAAAGCACAGGATGTCGCAGAAATCCTTCGTGTAAACTTCCCCCACGCCTGCGTGAAGCGCAGATGCCTTCTCTCGTTCATGCCTTCTTGCTCCAGTCTCGTCTGTCGTGGACGGTAAAGGGTAGCGAGATGGCACGTCGGCATTGCTGTTCTTGGCTCCCGGGCGATACTGCACCGTGAAGTCGAACTCCTGTAGGCTGATCGCCCATCGTAGATGCTGTCCCTGAAGGTCAGATTTCTCCATCAAGGTGGTGAGCAGTGGCGAATGATCGGTCACCAGCGTGAAGTGGACGCCATGTAGGTACTGCCTCAGCGTGCGCACTGCCCATACCACCGCAAGCATCTCACCTTTGAAGCTGGCGTACTGTCTCTCCGTTTTGCTCAAGGAACGACTGATCGCCATGCAGATGTACTCCTTTCCATCATCGTCCTTCTGGCCCAGCACTGCACCAATGCCATAGGTACTCCAGTCGGTGTACAGTATGAGGGGCCTGTCATAATCGATTGGCCTCAGACATCTCCCAGCACAGAGCGAGTCCTTCAGGTCCTGGAGCGCCTGGTCCTGCTCCTTCCCCCAAGCTCCCTTGATATCTGTGATCTCTTTCTTGAGCAAGTCGTTGAGGGGGCGCGCCATCTCAGAATAATTGGTCCCCCTGGCTCACCCACCAGGCCCTTATAGTAGTTCATCATGCCCAGAATAGAGCGGAGCCCAGTCTTGTCCTGGGGCCTCGGGAGGTCCTGGATGGCCTTGCACTTTGCCTCCTGCGCACCAATAGAGTTGTGCCCAATGCGGTAGCCCAAAAAGTCCACAGTGGCTGCCCCAAAGGTGCTCTTGCCTGCGTGCAGCCTTATGCCAGCGTCTCCTAACGTGCGCAGCACCTCCTCGACATCCTTCAGATGCTGCTCAGGCGTGGAATCCGTGTAGACCACCACGTCATCGACGTACGCCACCGTGCAATGTTGCAGGTGACGTAGCTCGTAGTCCATGATCCTCACAAATGCAGACGTTGCTCCAGCAGCCCCGAATGGCATCGAGGTGTACTGGTACAACTGGTTCTTCCACCAAAACGCCGTCTTACTCCTGTCCTCTTCCGTGGCCATAGGAATCTGGTGGAAGGCTTTGGTAGCATCCAGCGTCGTCTTGAACCTCGCCTTCGCTACCTTCTGATAAAGCTCCTCTGGTCGATGCGGCAAGGTATTGTCCTTGAGAGAGTGTCGGTTGATGCCTCTGAGATCTACGCAGAAGCGTGTCTGGGTCCACAAACCAGTCTCGTGATCCTTCTTACCAGCCACAACGACGTT
This sequence comes from Cymbomonas tetramitiformis, assembly GCA_001247695.2. Classification (NCBI taxonomy): domain Eukaryota; kingdom Viridiplantae; phylum Chlorophyta; class Pyramimonadophyceae; order Pyramimonadales; family Pyramimonadaceae; genus Cymbomonas; species Cymbomonas tetramitiformis. The sequence continues at coordinate 16,141 of LGRX02007117.1, read as the reverse complement.
GCTTGCATGCCTGCAATGCTTGGCTGCGGGCTCTATGAAGCCATACTCCAGCAACTCCTTGCAGTGAATGTCAATGATCTCCTGCTCGCCCGGGCTGTACTTCCTCGGCCTCTGGTAGACAGCCTTGGACTCGTCCTTGAACGGGATGGAGAACGTGTTGTGCTCCGCCTTGCCCTTAACGACCATATCGCAAAAATGAGACACGCGGGTGTCTCATTATATTCTCATTTTTTGAAAAGTTATGATGACGAGGTTTTTTTTATATGACTAAATAGCATTTGGAGAGTAGATAATGACACGTTATTTCGAAATTTGAAATTTTAGGGTATAGCCCGAAATTTTGGGTTTCCAGGCGATTTTTCGCCCCGTTTCGGGCGGTGCTCAGGTGTCAATCGGCGGAAGTTATGATAACGATGTTTTTTTTATATGACTAAATAGCATTTGGAGAGTAGATAATGACACGTTATTTCAAAATTTGAAATTTTAGGGTATAGCCCGAAATTTTGGGTTTCCAGGCGATTTTTCGCCCCGTTTCGGGCGGTGCTCTGGTGTCAATCGGCGGAAGTTATGATAACGATGTTTTTTATATATGACTAGATAGCATTTGGAGAGTAGATAATGACACGTTATTTCAAAATTTGAAATTTTAGGGTATAGCCCGAAATTTTGGGTTTCCAGGCGATTTTTCGCCCCGTTTCGGGCGGTGCTCAGGTGTCAATCGGCGGAAGTTATGATAATGAGGTTTTTTTATATGACTAAATAGCATTTGGAGAGTAGATAATGACACGTTATTCAAAAATTTGAAATTTTAGGGTATAGCCCGAAATTTGGGGTTTCCAGGCGATTTGTCACCGAGATTCGGGTGGTGCTCAAGTGCCATTTGTTGAAAGTGGTGATAATGACGATGTTTTCAGCTTGGATACGTCAAAGTCATTCCAAACAAACTGAGTCTGAAGAAACTTTTGTTCATATCTTACATACACCCCGAGAATGGGAGGCTTTAATGTTAAAAGCGGTGGCACCCACCTTGAATCTAGGGGGTGTAGGTCTGCACGAGACTGTAACTGTGTGCGTAGCACAAAAAAATCAACAAAAACCGACAAAAGGCAAGAAGAATGCTACCAGATAAGACGTTGGTGCTATGAAAATATACAGTCTTTATTTGAACAGGCAAAGCACCCAGGGTTAGGGGTTTTCTTGCGGGCGCGGTATTATTCATTGTACAGGCCGGTACATACGATGGCAGTGCAGGTGCGATCTCTCAGTTCGTTTGCTGGCTGGCTTATTAAGCATAACTACCTATTTGCTAACAGACATGTATAGGTCAAACGTTTGCACAATCACCTTGGCGCGCAGAACTTGTTCAGACACTTCCAGGTGCTGGGCGAGCTCCTTGAACCCGTTGTACTGTGCGATCGCCGACCGTTTCTTCTCCGGGTCCTCGCCCTTCAAGTCTGTCCAGAGGCTTTCTCCTAACTTCTCCGCGTCAGCTTTCGCCGCCGGGGTGAGGTCGAACTGACCTGGCCACTGCGGACCTGCTCGTGGTGGAGAAGCGAACATCGCCGGTCGTGATGGAGGAGAGGCTCCCGGGACTTTGGAGCCCGTTGGCGTCGTTAAAGCAGGTGACCCTCCTACTGCGCCGAGCGCTGGCGCTCCCGGGTAAAAGCCTCCTCCGCCCAGTTGGAACATTTGGGCGAACGGGCCTGCTGCTGTTACTGCCTGTTACCGGTGACGTACCAACCGCCCCCCCCCACACCAGTTACAAGTTCCGTGTCTTTCAATCTGGACCTCAAGCCAGAGTTCCCTCCTCCACAATAAACACAAACAACTTGAACGTAACAACTAGCTCCTACCTGCACGGCTGTCTTCAGGATCTCCCTCATCGCTGCAGCCTCCGAGGCGTGGTGATTGTTAATCTCCTTCAAGGTGTCCGCGTTCTTGTCTAGCATCCTCTGTTGGGCCAGTGCATTATTTTCGAGCATCTTCGCCTGGGCGTCGTGGGCCATTTTCGCAGTCTCGGCAGTGGTCCTTTGGAAAGACTCCGTTGCCTCCTTCAAAAGCGAGTCCCGAGAAGTAAGCGCCTTCGTGTTCTCCTCCAGCAAAGCCTGCTGCGCCTTCGTGTTCTCCTCCAGCAACACCTGCTGCCCTGACCAGAATGAACCCAATGTTGTCTGGTGCTCCACGGCACGAGTCTCCTCCCGTTGCTTCGCCTCGGCCATCTGCATCTGCAGGGCTTCAGCGTGCTTCGTCGTAAGGAGCTCCACTGTCTTACGGCTTTCGTCTCGCTCGGCAGACAGGGCCGAAGCCAGCTGTTTTTCCCCGCGCAGACGTTCATCCTCCACCTTCTTCTGCATCTCTTCTCGAAGGCTCGCCAGTGTCTCATCCGCCTTCTTCTTCTCGGCCTCCACTGCTTCCTTGGCCTTCTTCAGCTCATTAAGGTCCCGCTCGCTTTCTTCACGTTTCCGCTTGTCACCGACGCTCTGCAGCCTCCGCGTCTCGTCGTCCACCGACACCGCGAGCAAGGCACTCCTCAACTCCCCCTCTTTCACGTTCTGCGGAGGTCCGTCCATGCGTAACAAAACATCGGTCAGTACGTACCAAGCTGTAACAAAAAAAACAGACGATTGTAACTCAAGCAAAACTCCGTACTCACCTGCTTAGCCACATGCATGGCAACTGCTTCCGGCGGAGGCTGCTTCTTCCCCCCTCGCCGTCCGACGTCGCCCATGTCTTCGTCGCTGCTGTCATGCTCTTCGGCAAGATCCATAGGTACACGCACTACCGGGGCTTTGCCCTTCCCGCCTGGGATAGGGGGCGTGGTCTTCGGGGTGGAAGGCGGCTTCCGCGAGCTTCCAGTCGGGAAATCCTCATACATGGCGGTTTGGCCCTTGTTGCCTAAGATGATCTTCCCCACTACTCGCGCAGGGGCGTTTTTATTGAATTGGCTGCCCGCCAAGCACCACTTCCTAGCCTCAAACCTCCCAACAGCCTCTTTGCCCAGCTTCTCTGCTTCCTCGATCTTCTGCCAGAACATCCCCAGGACCTTATTGAACAACCTGTAGTGCTCGTTCTCCTTGTCAATTTCTTGTCTGGTTAGCGGCCCTTCTTTTCTGTTTTCCACCAGGCGCGTGACGACGCCTGTCAGAGAAGCCTTCGAGCCACTCTTCTTTGTTATTCGCACGTGCGGGTAGTCGCCGGCATACTTCTCCTTTCGCTTCATCTCCAGCTTCCGGTCATACACAGCGGAAGCCTGGAACATCGTGCAAGTAACCTCGCCCGGCTTGGGGTCATTGCCGTTTATCGCCATGTAAGTGGCGTGCCACTGGCCAACCCATGTCAGGCAAACGAACCTGTGGGCACCAACAACCTCCTTATTCATATATCTTGACTATGTACTACAAACGAATGTGTTACAAATGAAGTTGGGTCAGTGACAGGTTCATGGTCAGGCAAACGAACCTGTGGACACCACGAAACTCCTGTCATCGCCCCGCCCAAGTCTTAGGAAACTTGGGCGGTCACTGTCATCGCCCCGCCCAAGTCTTAGGAAACTTGGGCGGTCACTGTCATCGCCCCGCCCAAGTCTTAGGAAACTTGGGCGGTCACTGTCATCGCCCCGCCCAAGTCTTAGGAAACTTGGGCGGTCACTGTCATCGCCCCGCCCAAGTCTTCGAAAACTTGGGCGGTCACTGTCATCGCCCCGCCCAAGTTCTAGGAAACAAGGACCCTCATATCAGGTAAGCGTTCAAATATGAAACAACATAACAACGGTACGCGTCTCGCAAGATGAGCAGCAATAGCAGCAACTCCAGCGGCAGGAGATTGTCAAAGCAGAAGACTCTTCAAATTGCACAGTCCAATATTCCCGAACTATGCGAGGGCGGTTTCAGCTGTGGGTGCGATCGGAACTGCAGTTTCTTGTTCAGCACATTCAAGGGCAATATGGAGCATAAGGAGCGCATGGGCCAAACTGAGTTCAGGTCTTACATTATGGCAACTATGCGCAAAGCGATGGTGAAGCGCGAGTCTGGAGAGCGTGTTATCGGCACCCTGAAGCTTTTCGAAAAGGAGATCTGCGAGGAGGCGTTCAGAACAGTGTGGGCGCTCCCCAGGAGCTCGTACCAGCGATATAAGGCAGCTAGCCTTGAAGAGAAGGGAAAACTACCGGCAACAAGTGCATTCCCTGTGGCGAAGGCGGTGGTGACGAAGATTTTCTACCACGAGGAGGTGTTCCGCGAGTGGGCGGATACGAATATGTTGAAAGGAGCACCACAGAGGATGCCGGTAAGTGGTGCGCGCCAAATTCCACCCATCGATTATGGTGTGCAGTACGACTTGTATAAGTTCGACACAGAGGAGCAGTGGGCAGTATGTGCTGAAACCTTCAAAATATACGTGAAAAACCTGCTCAAGGCTCGAGACATAACGGTAAGGGCGAAGGTGGAGGTGTCCGGAATCTGCACGACATGTGACGATCTGGGAGCAGAGAAGGCTCAGCTTCTTGGACAACAGGGTCGCGATCCTAAACGCTGGGACGCCTATACTGCTCGTTTCGCGCGACACGACTACATTCACAGGTTGCAACGCACGTGTTATGACCTCAGGCGGAAGGAGGGTTCTGACCCTGACGGTCGGATCGACTCCATAGCGGCGGACGGCGCGGCAAATCAGAACACGGATGTTCCGCATGCCCCGCATCAAGTTAAGGGCATCAGCGAGAAGAAACAGCATTTCTTTAACCTACACCTGCAGCTCACGATACTTCATGGCTCGTTGCTTCTATTTTCCGTTGGGATCCCTTGGAGCGGGGCTAAGGGTGCAAACATGCTGCTCACGACACTGTGGAACTTGTTGCACTACACCGCACAAGGTCGCGCAGGCAAGCGCTACTTCCGGAAGGAGCTTCATTTGCAGCTGGATGGTGGCTCAGAAAACTGGAACAAGTACACGTTCGCGTTTTGTGCGGTGTTGGTGCACTACAATATTTACAACATGGTGGTCTTCCACCGTCTGATGGTCGCGCACACCCATAACGACTGCGACGGTTGGTTTGGACTCATCAAGATGTTCATATTTGGGAAAGACGCGCGCAAATCTGGAGTGTGGCTGTTGACCCTGGAATCGTGGATTGGCTGGTTACGAAGCTGGCCGGTGAAGAAGTTCACCAAAATCACGGACGTACAAGGCCAACAGTTGGACTTCAAGGCTTGGCTGGAGCCGCACATAAACCCAAAGTTTGAAGGCTATTCTGGGAAAGTCAGGCGTACACACCTGATGCACTTCGAGAAGGACGTGGATGGTGTTACACGCCTGAAGTACAAGTTTGGAGAACAATACGCAAACCACATGCCTGCCGGAGTGGATGAGGATCTCCGTAAGGGCCTGGAGGTAATGAAAAGTTACCCAGCTTTCGACAGCAGCCCCACGTTAGAAGGGGTGAAGCCGCTAGACCCGAAGGAAGAGAGGGAAACTCGCACTGCTTTCAGTCGCATGTGCGACTACATCCACTACCGTATTCCAAGTGACACGCTGGACACGTTGCTGGCGTACTTTCCCTTGCCCAAGACCGCCGAGGACTACGATGCCTGGGCTGGACCGACGCCGACCCCACAGGCTCCTGTGGATTTGAAGGAGCTTTACGAGAACGCCTGGCACAAGAAGCCAGTGCAGGAGGAGGTGCCAGAACGGACGATGCCCGAACAGTTCGAAGTGTTATCCGATGGTCGCAACGTGTTAAGCAAGGACCTTCCGCGGAAACCTCCACAAGAGATCGTGCGCAAGTGCGTGGAGAAACTGAGGGACGTCGAGTCCGTCGATTTCTGGTTCGTCCCGTTGGTCTGTTGCGAGCACCTCGATTTCATTGTTAGGTCTTGCACTATTATATTATTATGCCTACCTGAGTCTTACCTGTGTGTCTTACGCGTCGGCTACCATTGCAGGTACACGGTGGCCGAGTGTAAAGCAGCGTTGCACCACCTGGGAGTTGAACTTCCCGAACGCCCACTCAAGGAGCCGTTGGCGAAGGCCTTATTTGAAGCGACGGATGTCGCCCGAAAGGCCCACCACGAACATCTCAGAGTCCTTCGAAAAAAAAGCCGAGCGACGACAGGTGCGGAAACCGGGGAGGAAGCGTCGCCGGGTACGGAGCAGGCCTTGCCTGCAAGAACTTCCGAAGCCGGCGGAGCTGCGCGGGCGGCGCCATCACTCGGGGCTGTAACAGCCACTACACAGGCAAGACGAGAAGGAGCTGCTGCGCGAGGCCCGCAAACCAACGAAGCTATGCCTACTCGACCACAGGCACCGGCAGCACGAGGGCCAGGCGCAGGTGGCCGAGGATGCCCTGCTCCTGCAGCGCCACAGGGAGATCAAGCACGAGCTCCAAGTGACAAGCGTGCACGCAGTTCGCCATTGGCAAAGGCGTCCCCAGGGAGCAAGTCTCCACCCGGGAAGTCTCGACAAGCGCGGGGTCGTGAAAAGGGACGAGTGCTATTCCGAGCGGCCTCTGTGATCGGTCCGACAGGCGCCCTTATAACGGACAGCTTCGCTCCTGACGACGATTGCTTTTTCGAGGATGCAAACCAGATTGCGGAGCAGGTGGAGAACGCGCATCCCCCGGAGGCGGCCACTGGACAGTTCGCAGGCGTCTTGATGGACGAGGACGACGAGGACGACGAGGACGACCCGGACGACGACATACCGTTGGCCTACCGTAACCTTCCTACGGACTACACCATCGACATGCTGGCGAAGAGTGCGGGCAAAAGTTTCGCAGTTACCGTGGCCGCGGGCAACGACGGCTGCAGCTTTACTATCCGCTTGCCTGGGAACAACGCCGTGTCCATGCCCATGCATTTCGTGGAGGTCTTGGACGTGGATCTGAACACGAACAGAGTGAAGTGGGGGTTTTGGCTTCCATGTGCGCCTCTGCTTATGCCGAGAACGAGGAGAACAAGCAAAACCTTCTCTGACTTGAACAGCTTGTTCGCGGAGAACGCCTTCCGGCGAGCCGCTCCGAAAGTGACAGGTTGGTACGACTTCGATGCGAGCGAGATCCTGACTTGCTGGGACGAACCTCCTGGCAAACCTGCTGTCGGCGGAGTTCCAGGAGGACCTGAAAAGGCAGAACTTCTGAAGGTGGCCAGGGAAAACTTGGCCTCCGAGGCGTTGGACAGGTGAAGGTAAGCAACACAGCCTCGTGCATTCCTCGTGGCACGCACACTAGATTACAATGGCCACACGGCGTGAAACTTCTTGTTTTTCATACATTTAAATATACGGTTTATTTGTGTACAGTCACGTGACATAAGTGTTAGCTACCAAGCATACGTCTCCTCATTGCACGCGCTAGCATCAAATATGCGCGCCAGGGTGCAGGTTCTTAACATACGCCCGCAAACTGCGCATCTCCTTTCATCTTCCTGCAGCAGATCGCTTTCCAGCTCTGTCAGGGCACCGTGCGTTGTTTCGCTGTAGCGGTTTCTATTTCGCCAGGCCCGCCACTCCAAATCTGAGTATCGGTGGTAGATCCACCCGCCCTCATACCAGTACACGAGATGCCTCACACCGAACCTTTCGCTGGATCTACGGCCGTGGACGTACATCGGCCAAAAACTCCACCAGTGATAGGTCCTGAGATTAACTGCATGTTGCCCGAAGTCCTCCCAGTCTTCTTCTGCTTGTTCCCGCGCTTGCTGCCACAAGCGGAGAATTAAAGGGTCTTCAGGAACCCATTGGGCTTGTTGTAACTGGCAGTCGCGAAACGTAAAAGTATCGAAAGGCCATATCCAAATACTGCAATATTCCAATATTGGCCATACTGGTGTAGGTAGTCTAAGGTGCGGGTTGTGGTTCTATGTCACGAACGCAGGTGTGTGCAAACGACCTCCGGTTACGACTCCTCCAACATATACCCTAAAACCCTGAACCTTGGACGCCCCGATATATCCATGTGCAGCACACCTGTAGGAACACCTGCCGCGGGATATTTTGCCTCTGACGTATTTTAATGTTTCCCGCGAAATAATACAGTTAACCGGTCTTCTTGGCTGCCGAGAATCGTGCTGGAATAGCCTGTTCAGGGCAAATTGACCCGCTGAATGCCCATGTTGGGTCACATGAAGCCTGAGGGAGCATCACCCCTGGTTGTTTTCAGTCCCGAACAACTTTCCAGCACAATAGCTTTTGAAAATATCTCCTTTGCTGCTCACTTTCGCCCGATGAGAAGTATTTTACTACGTGACCCTCCAAACACCCTAAAATGGGCCATAAATCTGCTGGATCTCTCCCATGTAAGCAAATAGTTGCATTTTTGGAAATGTCAAACTATTACATATTCTAATAGTGCAAAAATCTAACATTTCGTTCACAAACATAAGGCAAAATCATAACTTTCCACACCTAACACGATACTTCCACCTTTCCCGTTTTCTTGCCGCACGCGTGACTCGCGTGGCTACTTTGAAGAGTCAAAAACCAGATTTTTCGAAATTCCTTCAAGGACTATTCAAATTAACCCTCATATTTGTCATTCAGAACCCCAAAAACTAATTTGGCAGACAATTTAATGCTTTCTCATTTTTTTCTCATTTGCGCCCGAGTGTCTCATTTTTGCGATATGGTCGTTCCTTGTAGCCCGTCAGGTCGTGAGGGGTGTTGGCGAAGGTGCCCTTGCATCTGCGAAGAACAGCCCGCATTTCCTCCCAATGCTCCTCCTGGAAGTCAGGATGGCCTCCAAACGTGGCGTTGAGCTCTGTGTCGAGCCACGCTGCCTCGTCCTTAATCACAGTCGTCTTGCCCAGAGGCTGAAGCTCGTCCAACGCGGTGTACGGCAAGACCTCATCCTGCTCCGTGACGTTGGCCTCCCAGCCCGGCTCCCACTGCCTTGACGACTGCTGAGCCTCCCAGCTGGTCCCAAGAGTTCTCGGGCTCGAATGTGACGAAGGCATGCAGCCGGTGAAGCGTCATGTGCGGTGTGCCTGCGGCCAGTATGACGTCTACATGACAATAGTGCGTGAACTTTGTCGGGCTGTTGTCACATCTGGTCACCTTGGCGCCAGTGCTGGCCTCGTACACCGTGAGCCCCAGTCGCCTGACCACAGCGATGGAGATGATGTTGCAGTTGGCTCCCGTGTCCAGGGTAGATATCTTCCGCGGAGGTGACTCGGCCCACATTGGGAATTTACTTCGGCCACATTTCGGCCCGTCTCGGCCCGAACACAAAATTGCCCGCTTTTTAATTTTAATTTTAAGTATGACAATTTGTCAAAAATCGATAAAATTTTGGAAATTTGTCGATTTCCCCCTCAATGCGACTCGGCCCATCCGCAACTTTTCCTTCGGCCCGGCTTCGGCCCGGGCCTCCGTGACACGGCCCCGGGCCGGCCAACCCCAGGAAGATATCTTCCCTGCCCGTGTCCATGAGAATCGCCCGATAGAGCATAAGCTCACCGCCGGAGGACACCAGCGCCAAGCCCTCATGAAGAGTGGCGTTCTGAAGCTTGCAAATCGGCTGTACCTGCGCCATCAGCAGTGTCTGCTCCTCGGTCAGGTGCTGCTTCATCTTTTCCCTCAGCGCGTCATAGGCGCGGGTCTTGATGGTACCAGCCCGCACATGCCCGTGCTCGCTGAAGTCGACCACCGGTCCCCCAGGTCGCTCACGCAGGCAGCGGCTGCACACCGGGCTGCGGAACTGTCGACCACGCCGTCTGGCATCTCATCCAGTGGCACCTCCTCGTCAACCTGGTGCGCTGCGCATTCTGCTGACCCCTTCTCCACCTCCTGCACAACTGTGACGCAGCGGAGTCATTGAGCTGGTGCTCGTTGACCTCAGTGGGCTGCACGACCGTGTCCACGGGCTCATTGCCCTCAAGCTCCTCAAGGGCCAGCAGGTTCTCGATGTCCTTCGGGAGATCGATGGCACGCTGGGACAATAGGATCGCAGCAATCTGCGAGCAGGTTCGCATGGAGCTGCGGAGATTGGACGCCAGCAGGTGGAACTTCCTGCTGAGGACGTTGGGAGGAAGAGCTCTGGGCACCTGAGCGGTCTTGTCAAACTCCTCAGGCGTCTTGACCGGGAAGCCCTGCATCTTCTGCGTACTCCCCAGGGCAACTGCGGCCCTAGCCTGCAGCTCTGGTGCCGGGCGCGGCCCAGCGTGGTCGCTGCCACCCAACCCCTCATCGGCGGGGCACTCGCACTCGTCCACGTCGTACTCTTCTCGCTCATTGAAGTTGGAGTGGTACTCCGCGTCGTCATCACTCGCCTCTGACTGAGCCTGCGCCTCTGTGCTCTTGCCTCCCTTGGCTGGCACTGCGGCCTGCAGAGCTGACAATTCAGCAGCGAGCTTCTCCTTCACCTCGGCACTGGCTGCCACCTGCTGCTGCTTGGCCTCCGGCAGCTTGAGCCACTCTTCGGTGGTGATACCCATCTTGTGCTTGTCGAAGCGGTGCGCGATATTATACTCGCGCAGCCTGGCGTTCTTGACCTCGTTTGGGTACCTCGAGTTCTTCCGGTTCTTGTGGAAGTCCGGGGGCACGTGGGAGTCACGACACCCAGTCCAGTAGCGCTCCGGGGTGTGCCACAAGCGCGTGAAACACCACTTGCACTGCTTGTCCTTGGTGGTGTCAGGCGGTGGAACTTTGCTGTAGGTGGACTTGTCCCTCTCAGCGTTGTTCGCCTCCCTCGGTGGCTTCTTCGCGTCATCGTTGGCAGGCTGGGCCGGCTCCTTCTTCTTGTGGTCCTTACGCCTATCCCCAGTCCTCCTGGCAGAACCAGAACGCCTTATAGCAGCCACCAGCTCGAGGAGGTCAAGTCCCAGCTGCCTCGCCTCGTAACAGGAGTAAACGCAGCCTGACCTGCGCTGGAGCTCTTGCCGGAGGGTCAATGCCCAAGCCTCGGCGTCATTCTTCAGCTTGTCCTGGACCTCTACGATAACCTCCAGGTCCTCCCACGTCACCTTGTTGGGGGCGGGGTGGCTGACTCGTAGCTGCTCTGATACGCGCTTCTTGTACTCCTTGATGCGTAGCCCTTTGACGCACTCTTCAATGTCCTGCCTGATGATGGAGTCCTCCACCCTCTTGCCAGCGTTGAGCGCGGACTCCCTACGGCGGCAGCTCTTCGCATAGGCGAGGCCATCTTGCTCAGGGGTCTGCGACTTGGCCACCAGCAGGTCCTCCTTCTCCTTGGTGCCCTTCATCAGAAACTTGGCCTCAAGCTCTGCAACGAAAGCCCTCAGAGCCCAGAAATAGTGAGCATCTTCAGTACCATCCGTGCCTGTGAGACCCTTTGTCGAGGTTCCCTCCATTTCCCACTCGTCAGACGGTTCACCATCAGCATTAAGGAGGCCGCATAACCGGTAATTTGAAAATGGGGGTTGGTAATACCGGGTAATTTACCGGTAATACTTTGCTTGGTATTACCAAAGTATTACCGCCTGCACAAAATAACCTAACCTTTGCCTCGGGACTCTAAAATTGATTTTTTCGATTTCTATGGATACCTAATGATCATTAGAATTGTTGGGATGCGTGCTATAGCACATGCGACGCCATGCACGCGCATTATAAAGCGACGCATTTTACAGAGAAGTGCATACAGAAATGAATATGCACGAAAATACCTAACTTTTGCCTCGGGACTCTAAAATTGATTTTTTCGATTTCTATGGATACCTAATGATCATTAGAATTGTTGGGATGCGTGCTATAGCACACGCGATGCCATGCACGCACATTATAAAGCGACGCATTTTACAGAGAAGTGCAGACAGAAATTAGTATGCACAAAAATACCTAACTTTTGCCTCGTGTAACGTTTGCCTCGTGTAACGTTTCGTTGTCATTGGAAGTTTACAAGGGACATGCTGCCGCCTTCAGCTGAGGCTCCCGTGGGCATGATGTCGGCGAATGATTACGATGAAAACTTCGTTAGTGATTTTTCACCGCTATGCTCTCTACAGAGAATGTTCTCCGCCGATCTGCGGATCTGACATGCACGCAGGTGGTAAGATCCACGGTAATTGAGATCTTACCGGTAATTTATCATGGTAATACCGTATGACCATGGTAAATTACCGGTAATTTCTTAAGTATGGCAGGTAAGACGATTGGGGGGGTCGGTAATACCGGTAATTTACCTGGTAATTACCGTCCCGGTAATTTACCAAAAACATTACCCGGTCTCCTTAATCAGCATCGCCATCTTGAAACTTTCTGCAGACTGCACATGTCTCCCCTGGCCTCATCTCATGAAAAGGGGGCAGTGCACAGCGCACCGAACCCTGGAAAGAGTCCCTCTCAGAGATGTCCTTCAAGACGTGAAACGCGTGGGAAGCCATGAGACCATTTTTCAAGTACGCGGCGCACCACCAGTCGTAAGCGACCGAAGTGGCATGATCATCCCCTGCCAAACTCGAGGGCAGGAGATTCCATAATGACCTGTAATCTGGCTTAGAGTCCCTCAGGGCCTGTTTCGCCTGTGGGCTGAGCCCCTGGAAAGCTGCTGACCTCATGTGCCTGCGTATCCTGGACTCATGAGCTCGCTGCACTCTTCCAACCATCTCCACAAAACGCCTGATGAAAGCTGCCCTATCCTCGTTCTTGCCACCAGTGTAGCGAAGTTTCGAGTCCGTTTTGTCAAGTCCATCACTGTCTCTGTCATCCTGTTCCATGTTGTCTAAGCTATCGAGTGCGAAAAGAAAATCGCTGGCTGCGGGCACTGAAGCTGCAACTCCTCTTCCAAGTGCTGCTGCTGCTGCTGCTGCTGCCGCTGCTGCTGCTGGTGATACTGGTGTAGAGGGACTGGATTATGGAGCCGATCCCCCTGTGCTCATATAGCCAGTGATCCGCCTCTGAGTGTTCCTTTCCCGAGCCAATCGCCGTGCCTCGCGTTCTGAGGACTGGACAGCGGCGGTGCTCAACTCTGCCTCAGGCGGCCGCGGCGCTCCAGCAGGGCCGAGGTCTGGTCGCGGAGCGTCGACCCCGAGCACAGCGTAAGCGAGTGCGTTGGCGTGACCAGGTCGCAGCAGTCGGTCAGCCTGGTGCTGAAGGTGGCCCCTCCACTGAGCAGCCGCCGGGACCAAAAGTCCCCACCGTTCCGAGCCCTCAGGAGCAGAAGTCGAGAGCCCCGGCACCAGTCGTTCCGCCAGTCACTACCCCGCCGCCAGCTCCACGGACCACAGACCAGCCGGCACCAGTCGTCCCGCCAGTCACTACCCTGCCGCCAGCTCCACGGACCACAGATCAGGCCTCCCCGGAACCGCCGGAGGACGAAATAGACGAGACAGTGTCGCCAGAGATCTGGCAGCAGCTTAGGGACCTGGAAAAGGAATTCGCGGATGTCATTTGCACAGAGCTGCCGGACTCGGTCCAGTCAAGGGAGTACAAGGCCGGCATCCGGCTCCGGCCAGATTGGAACGGGAACCCCTTGCACCGGCGAGGATACAAGTTGTCGCAGGAGGAGTTGCGGCAACTCCGGCGACAGCTAGACGAACTCTTAGCCAAAGGGTACATACGACCCTCAGCCTCTCCGTGGGGCTGTCCCGTGTTGATGGTCCCCAAGCCAAGTAACCCCAAGGAGCTGCGTCTAGTCATCGACTACAGACAGATCAATGAGATCACGATCAAAGATAAGTACCCCCTTCCGGATGTGCAGAGTCTCTTAGATGACCTACAAGGGGCTACCGTCTTCTCTACGATGGATGCCCTTTGGGGATTTTGGCAGGTCCCTATGGGAGCGGATGACGTGGAGAAGACTGCAATGACTACGCACTTTGGAGCGTACGAGTGGTTGGTCATGCCTATGGGATTGTCAAACTCCCCAAGCACCTGGCAAAGGATGATGACCCAGTATCTCGGGCACCTACCCTTTTGCAGGGTGTTTGTAGATGACATCATGATTTTCTCAGCTGAGGTTCCGGGTAAGAGCGCCCACGAGGTACATCTCGACCACCTCCGCCAGGTCTTAGAAGCTTGTCGAAAGAACTCCGTCTATCTTAAGAAGTCAAAAGTCAAACTGTGCAAACGAGCAGTCCGGTTCCTAGGGCACGTGGTGGATCGGGATGGATGTCGCCCACAGCAGGATAATAAGGTCGCGTCGGTGCGCGACTGGCCAGACCTAGAGACTGTCACACACGTGCGACAGTTCCTGGGCATGTGTGGCTTCTACCGACGGTACATCCAGAACTTCGCAGACCTCGCGTACCCGCTGACCCGCCTCACCAAATCCGGCGTGGAATGGACCTGGGGCGAGAATGAAAAAGCAGCATTTAAACAGCTGAAAACTGCTTTGATTTCTTCCCCAGCCTTGGCCCTACCCGATCAAAAGGGCGCCGCAGACGGCTCCAGACCCTTCTTCGTGCAGACAGATGCCAGTGGAGTAGCACTAGGGGGTGTACTCATGCAGGATCAGGGACGAGGCTTGCAGCCCTTGGCCTTCGAAAGCCGGCAGTTCTCCAGCGCAGAGCAGAACTATCACGCTGGGGAACGAGAGCTTTGTGCCATCCATCATTGTACCACCGTCACCTGGAGACATTATCTGATTTTTACATCATTTAAGCTCATGGGGGACCATAAACCCCTCCAGCGGCTCTTCGCCCCAGCTAGGGAGCTCAGCCGACGTCAAGCTCGCTGGTACGAGGACTTGGTAGAGGTAGGAGTCCATCAGATGGAGCACGTGCCAGGACGCTGCTTGGTAGTACCGGATGCGCAGTCCCGGCGACCAGACTATCAGGAAATGTCAGCCAGGGAAGGCTTGAAGGAAAAGGGGATAGTGGATCGTGCCACGGATGGACCCAGGGACTCTGAGCCGAAAGGCAAGGGGTCCGAAGAGGACGAGGATCCTACCTCTGTCCTCGGGATAGTGGATCGCGCCACGGATGGACCCAGGGACTCTGAGCCGAAAGGCAAGAGATCCGAAGAGGACGAGGATCCTACCTCTGTCCTAGGCGCTACCTTCGAGTATAGCGATTCCGAGGACGAATTCTTCCCTCCCACCAATCCGGCACCAGCCAGTCATTGGTAAGCTCACCCATCTGAACGGGCTCACTTGGGTAGAGACGCCGGCCCTCTGGCTGGACGCAGCTGACACCCTAGCAGTAGGCGAGAAGTCCTTAAGGGATGCCGAATCGCTAGCAGTCATGACCAGAGCAGACCGAGCTAGGGAACAGGCCGCAGCAGAAGTCCAGAGTCATCCGAAGGTAGCGAAAGAAGCACCTGAAACCGACGAGTCCCCCCATCCTGAGACCCAGAGACATCCGAAGGCAGCCAGAGAGGCACCTGAGCCCGTTAAGCCCCCAGAAGGTAGCTCCCACTACGACCAGGGCGTGGATCGCCAGGACTGGAAGCTGATCAGGGAGCGCTTTGAGGAGACAGCAGCCCAGTATGGGATGTTTGACGTTGACGCGTGTTGCGACTCCATGGGCGTTAACCGGCAGGTTGACACCTATTGGACCGACTGCTTGAAGGAAAAGTGGCGCGGGAAACACGTTTGGTGTAACCCCCCTTACACGAAGGATTCGGACTTGATAGAAAGAATTCTTCGGCATTTCCTTGCTGAGTGGCGCGCCGATCCGGAAAACACCTCGGCAATGTTCCTTCTACCAGACGATGACGCTCCCTGGAGGCGGTCGATTCACCCCAAATATGGGCTTCATCCGGTCAAAGTCTTCGATATGAAGGACGAGAAAGGTCGTCCCAACCACCTCTTCGAATCTCCCGATGGAGGTCGGCCCCCGCTGCGCTGGCCGGTCCTTCTGGTTTGGGCCCCCGCAGCCAGTAGGGCGAAGCCCCGAGCGCCACCTGCGCAAAAGGACAGTGAGACGGAACCCGACGAGCCTTTAGTCACTACAGGGGTTGCAGCAAAGGTCAGAGCAACGTCGGGACCACTGAAGGCTGATGAGTTCGTCCGCGCCTTGCAAGCGGAATACGAGCGCAGCCCGTACCTCAGTTCGTTGAAAGAAGAACTGATCGCGGCCCCACATCAGAGAACCGACACGTTTCGCATGGTAGACGACATGATTCGGCGAGTGGCAGAAGGGCGTTATCAGCTGGTGCTAGCTCAGGATTCCCCCCTCAGAGAGTTGGTGATGCGCGAGGCGCACGAGTCCCCAGCAGCAGGGCACACAGGAAGGGATAAGACACTGGACAG
>LGRX02007116.1:31447-54672 GCA_001247695.2 Cymbomonas tetramitiformis | reverse complement strand
AAACACGGCCATACCTGGCCCCTTCCCATTGCAGGTAGGGCAATGCCCGCCCTGGGTTCGTCCCGAGAGCAAGGCAGGTAGGGCCCTACCCGTACCGTAATCGTGCCGCAGCACCCCTTAGTCGACGAACCACAATGAAAGTTTAACATCACACAGGCGAGGTAGGGAAAGCAAAAAATTGGCCAGGGCCTCCGGCGCACAAGGTCGCATGTGGCAGGAATTTCCGTGCTTTTCGGTCCGACCTACAGCGAACACGTCAAAACACGGCCATACCTGGCCCCTTCCCATTGCAGGTAGGGCGATGCCCGCCCCGGGTTCGTCCCGAGAGCAAGGCAGGTAGGGCCCTACCCGGTCATGCCGTCGCGTTCAATGTCAGTGAAGGTGGCGCGTGCCGGATGATTGTCGTATTCTTCCGTCAATGATTCCGTCAAAATGATTCCATCCCAAAAGAGTTCCTCAACTAAATCTATAAACCCATTCGTGGGATTGGCATCCCATTCGAGGACACGTTGCCTCTTGAAGGCATCGTCCGCACGCGGCGGCGTCGTCAACCCATCGCCCTCACCCGGAGAATTTGGCAAGCGATGTGCAACAGTGGCTCTTCGCGGGATGCCCCTCCGTCTCTCCTCCGGAATCCCACCTTGCGCCAATCTCTGTGCGCGGGATGTCATCGCCTATTGTGCCTGCAAACCGCTTTTGCCCACGTACGTAACCTGCTGTACCATCATAAGTATGGCGTAAACATGGCCCTACCTAAGCGGTTTCATGGTGAAACACGGCCTTGTTAGCCTTGTTTTACTGCCAACATTGGGCAAGACGTACATAAAACGGACCATGTTTGATCTGTGTTTAAAAACACGTGGCAAACTTGGCCATTTTTGGGCAATGTTGGCAGTAAAACAAGGCAAACCACGTTGTGTTGCGCCGCTGAAGATGTTTACCTTGTACCTGAGTAGAATTGCCCTGGTATGGCCCGGTTCGAACAACATTCACGCGAACACAAGGTAGACATCTTCAGCGGCGCACATAGCCCAAATCAATGCCCCAAATGCAAAACCCAATGGGGAAACGACCCAAACATGGTCATGTCTAGACCATACCTTAGGGTGCAGGCGGGCGTGCCAAAAAAATCGGTCATTTTGGTGAAAAAACAAAGTTGAACTCAAAAGAAGGGGGCTTGGGCGCAGACTACAATGGTGAAAACGGTTTGTTGAAAGGTTGTAAAGGCCTTTGGAAAAAAGGCCTTTATTATGTGGAACTTCAACTTGCGAGAACAAAAAACAAAACTAGAAGACGACGGAAACTTGCGTTGCCCTGGGGCATGGTCATGCGCGCGGCGCGATTCGAATCCGACTGATCGACGAATCCAACGCCTGGCGATCGAAAGTGCCAAAGTAATTTCAAATTGGGGCGTCCGATGCGAATACGAAATGCGTTGACCTCGAGTGACCGCGAATCCCGCTTCCCTTCCCCTTCTCATCGATCCACGGAAACGCAGGCGGCGTACTGCGTGGAACGGATATGAGGGAGGGAGGTGGTGCTTTACCTTGCAGGAAGTAGTCAAAACGGTTTATTAAAGCGAGCGATACCGTTTTAAGGCTAAAATTTACTGCTGCCTGCGAAGCACCACCTCCCTCCCTAGAAACGTAAGTGATTTGAAAAATGCCGAGCGGCATGTTATCCTACGACCAATTTAAATCTGCCCGCGCGAAAATGGGCAAGCTCGCGGACAAGGAAAAGTACCGGCAATACAAGCGCAAGTATGCGCTTTTAAATGCGTCCGACTCCGAGAGCGGTGGCTCCGAGGACACGGACGAGGACGAGGAGGAGGAGGAGGAGGAGGAGGAGGATCCGGGGGCCGAAAGCAAGAAGGGGAGTGGGCTTGACCGCTTCGCCCTTGCGATGGCCAAGGTGAAGTCCACAGGGGATTCAGTTAAAAATCTTCAGAAAGCGCAAAAAAAGGAAGGGAAGGAGGCGGCGCAACACAGGAGAGACGTCTTCCGTGAGTAACCCAGCCGAAATCCTGCTTGAAAAACACTTGCTAGGGTGTTAGAACATTGCACGAACACAGCCCTGTTCGCCCACCTTCCAGTTGTAGGCAGGGGGTGTACACTGCGTAAATAGGGCAATGTTTGGGTAGTGTCCTGCTTGTGTTTTATGTTGTCCTGTCGCAGGAAGTTCAGATGCTAACGTGTGGGGTGTTTGTGTTTGATTTCACAGACGATATGGTGGTGAAGGGGCATGTAAATCCCTTCCAGGGTCTGGATAAACAGACCCTGGCTAGGGATAGGTTCCGCCGTCGAATGGCGGAACTAATGCCCCTCACCGCCACGTTGGGCTCAAGTGGGGACAACCAGCATATGAAGTTGTCCACCTTGATGCAAAATTTGAGGCGCCGTCACAAGTGGGGGAGGTGGCGCCTCAAGGCGGGGGAGGTGCATGTCTGGGTATGCAACATACCCGGGCATGCATACACCACCGCCAACGTGGAGGTGTTTTCCCAAAAGAAAGGCCAACCCACAACGGCCGAGATCAAGGCCGGGGTGGAGGCTGCGGGTTTGACCCAGAACGGCGACGTCCCAACGGAAGGTGCGTTCTTTGCTTGAAATAAGTTTTGTGATAAGTTCTTCGTTTCTTATGTGCAAGTAAGGCCCTGTTCGCACCGTTTAGTACAGAAG
Organism: Cymbomonas tetramitiformis; assembly: GCA_001247695.2. NCBI lineage: Eukaryota > Viridiplantae > Chlorophyta > Pyramimonadophyceae > Pyramimonadales > Pyramimonadaceae > Cymbomonas > Cymbomonas tetramitiformis. Next base: position 51,994 of record LGRX02007116.1, on the reverse strand, counting down.
TACTATACAAGTAAGGCCATGTTTACACACTACCTATGCAAACATGGCCATGTTTGAAACTAACTTAGTGTTGGTCGTGGCAGCAGAGGATCGGAAGGCAATCCTGCGGGATCTTATCGACGCCAAGGAGGAGGAGGAGGAGGAGGAGGAGGAGGAGGCCAGGGGCAAGGGGAAGGCCGAGCCCAAGGGCAAGGAGAAGGCCGAGCCCAAGGGCAAGGAGAAGGCCGGGCCCAAGGGCAAGGAGGCCATGGCGGGCAAGGGCAAGGAGCCCATGGCGCCCAAGCGCCAAGGGCTCAAGGTGGCCGAAGCCCGAAAGCGGGCGGCCGAACAGGAGGTGCTTGAGCACGGCCGCCTCAAGGTCGGCGACCACGCCTTGCTCATGGCTAGCGAGGACCACGAGGTGGAGGATGAGGAGAAGAGGTGGAAGGCGGGGACACCCGATGTTCCCACCTCTTGGTACAACGACGACCTCACCCCGCAGGTCCACACCCCCCTGCTCTGCGGGGTGGTGGTGGAGACGGTGCCCAAGAAGCCGGCATGGCACTTTGGGCACCAGGTGGCGGGGGGGCTCCCACGCGACCAGCTGTGCATCAAGGTAAGACCCGAACATGGCCCTACCTGCAATGTTTTCCTACGAAACCGCTTAAACATGGCCATATTCGGACATGTTTACACTTCGAACTAACTTACGCGTGTGCTTGCAGATCACGGAGTTCCATTGGACTCTGTACGACCCGGTCCACCAGGACCGGGTCAAAAAGGCACTACTCTACGTGTTCGAACAGGTGGAGGAAAAAGTGCCTGAGAAGGCAGAGTTCAAGAGGCACCTCGATGACTTCCTCAAGGGGAGGTTCGCTACGGGGAGCCTCTTGTGTTGCGTGCCATGGGAGCAAGCAACACAAAGGTACGACGACGGAAAGGAGTTGTTGTACTACCACTCCGGGAAGCCCGACGGGCTGAAAGTGCCTAAACCGGCGGGAACCTCCGCGGAGGACGAGGACGAGGACGAGGAGGATGGGGACTATGTACCCCCGGCGGATGATGATGCGCCCGAAAAGGGGGATGAAGAGGAGGACGAGGACGAGGACGAGGACGAGAAGGAAGAGCCTCCTTCTCCTGAGCCTCCTTCTCCTTCTGCAAAAGGCAAAAATAAGAGAAAAGTAGACAGTCCTGCAGTGAAAGGGAACAAGAGGAGCAAAAAATAGAAAAATGTACACTTTCAGTAAATATTTTTAATTGAAAAATCATTCAAACATTGCCATACTTACCCTGTACTTGAGTACAGATACATGATAGGTAGGGCCCTACTTACCCTTGTTTATGTATAAACATGGCCATACTTACCCTGTACTTGAGTATAGATACATGATAGGTAGGGCCCTACTTACCCTTGTTTATGTATAGACATGGCCATACCTGTACTTGAGTACGAGATACATGATAGGAGGCCCTACACCCTTGTTTATGTATAGACATGGCCATACTTCCAGTACTTGAGTATAGATACATGATAGGTAGGGCCCTACTTACCCTTGTTTATGTATAGACATGGCCATACTTACCCTGTACTTGAGTACAGATACATGATAGGTAGGGCCCTACTTACCCTTGTTTATGTATAGACATGGCCATACTTACCCAGTACTTGAGTATAGATACATGATAGATAGGGCCCTACTTACCCTTGTTTATGTATAGACATGGCCATACTTACCTTGTATCTACCCATTTTCTAAGTGATTCATGCATTCACGGGCGTACGTATGGTGCGTTAGACATTGGGTAGGTAGGGGTAGGTAGGGGGTAAGTAAGGCCAAAAACCACGACCAAACATGGCCCTACTTGGGTTGTGTTGCGCCGCGGAAAAACTGACTAAACATGGCCATGTCTGGTCGTGGTTTTTGGCCATCCAGACACAAGGTAGATACAAGGCAAACATGGCCCTACCTACGATTCCTAAATTCGTAGGGGAACATGGGCACTGCGACGTTCTACAGTCGCACCCGGACCTGGGCCGATGGGTAAACTGGCAGCGCCAGCGCAAGAAGGGCGGTACGATGACCTCGGAGCAGGAGGCGGCGCTGAATGCGCTTGAGTTTGATTAGAGGTCTGCCGCTGATGACCATCTGGAGAGCAAGCGCGGGCGGGAGGACGTTCCCACATCCACGCTGGAGCGTCTGGACAAGATGCTGGGGCGAGAGTGGATGCGGGAGGGGAGTAGTGCACTCAAGCAGAAATGGGATGAGAAGTTTGCTCATCAGCTGGTGGAGTACATGAACAAACACGGGCACTGCGACGTTCCACATTCGCACCCGGACCTGTGCCCATGGGTAGACACGCAGCGCCAGCGCAAAAAGGGCGGTGGGATGACCTCGGAGCACGAGGCGGCGCTGAATGCGGTTGGGTTTGACTGGAAGTCTGCCGCTGACGGCCAGCTGGAGAGCAAGCGCGGGCGGGAGGACATTCCCACATCCACGCGGGAGCGTCTGGACAAGATGCTGGAGCGAGAGTGGATGCGGGAGGGGAGTGCACTCGAGCAGAAATGGGATGAGAAGTTTGCTCATCGGCTGGTGAAGTACAAGAACGAACATGGGCACTGCGACGTTCTATGAACGCACCCGGACCTGGGCCCATGGGTAAACACGCAGCGCCAGCGCAAAAAGGACGGTCCGATGGCCTCGGAGCAGGAGGCGGTGCTGAATGCGCTTGGGTTTGACTGGAAGTCTGCCGCTGACGGCCAGCTGGAGAGCAAGCGCGGGCGGGAGGACATTCCCACATCCACGCGGGAGCGTCTGGACAAGATGCTGGTGCGAGAGGGGATGCGGGAGGGGAGTGCACTCGAGCAGAAGTGGGATGAGAAGTTTGCTCAGCTGGTGGAGTACAAGGACGAACATGGGCACTGCAACGTTCCATGGACGCACCCGGACCTGGGCACATGGGTAAACACGCAGCGCCAGCGCAAAAAGGACGGTACGATGACCTCGGAGCACGAGGCGGCGCTGAATGCGCTTGCGTTTGCCTGGAAGTCTGCCGCTGACGACCAGCTGGAGAGCAAGCGCGGGCGGGAGGACATTCCCACATCCACGCTGGAGCGTCTGAACAAGATCGATGCTGGGGCGAGAGTGGATGCGGGAGGGGAGTGCACTCGAGCAGAAATGGGATGAGAAGTTTGCTCATCGGTTGGTGAAGTACAAGAACGAACATGGGCAGTGCGACGTTCTATGAACGCACCCGGACCTGGGCCCATGGGTAAACACGCAGCGCCAGCGCAAAAAGAAGGGTAGGATGACCTCGGAGCAGGAGGCGGTGCTGAATGCGGTTGGGTTTGACTGGAAGTCTGCCGCTGACGGCCAGCTGGAGAGCAAGCGCGGGCGGGAGGACATTCCCACATTCACGCGGGAGCGTCTGGACAAGATGCTGGGGCGATAGTGGATGCGGGAGGGGAGTGCATTCGAGCAGAAATGGGATGAGAAGTTTGCTCAGATGGTGGAGTACAAGGACGAACATGGGCACTGCGACGTTCTACAGTCGCACCCGGACCTGGGCCGATGGGTAAACTGGCAGCGCAAGCGCAAAAAGGCCGGTACGATGACCTCGGAGCAGGAGGCGGCGCTAAATGCGCTTGAGTTTGATTAGAGGTCTGCCGCTGATGACCAGCTGGAGGAGAGCAAGCGCGGGCGGGAGGACATTCCCACATCCACGCTGGAGCGTCTGGACAAGATGCTGGTGCGAGAGTGGATGCGGGAGGGGAGTGCATTCGAGCAGACGTGGGATGAGAAGTTTGCTCAGCTGGTGGAGTACAAGGGCGAACATGGGCACTGCAACGTTCCATGGACGCACCCGGACCTGGGCCATTGGGTAAACACGCAGCGCCAGCGCAAAAAGGACGGTCCGATGACCTCGGAGCACGAGGCGGCGCTGAATGCGGTTGGGTTTGACTGGAAGTCTGCCGCGGACGACCAGCTGGAGAGCAAGCGCGGCCAGGAAGACATTCCCACATCCACGCTGGAGCGTCCGAACAAGATGCTGGGGCGAGAGTGGATGCGGGAGGGGAGTGCACTCGAGCAGAAATGGGATGAGAAGTTTGCTCATCGGCTGGTGAAGTACAAGGACGAACATGGGCAGTGCGACGTTCTATGAACGCACCCGGACCTGGGCCCATGGGTAAACACGCAGCGCCAGCGCAAAAAGGACGGTACGATGGCCTCGGAGCAGGAGGCGGTGCTGAATGCGGTTGGGTTTGACTGGAAGTCTGCCGCTGACGGCCAGCTGGAGAGCAAGCGCGGGCGGGAGGACATTCCCACATTCACGCGGGAGCGTCTCGACAAGATGCTGGGGCGAGAGGGGATGCGGGAGGGGAGTGCACTCGAGCAGAAATGGAATGAGAAGTTTGCTCAGATGGTGGAGTACAAGGACGAACATGGGCACTGCGACGTTCTACAGTCGCACCCGGACCTGGGCCGATGGGTAAACTGGCAGCGCCAGCGCAAGAAGGGCGGTACGATGACCTCGGAGCAGGAGGCGGCGCTGAATGTGGTTGGGTTTGACTGGAAGTCTGCCGCTGACGGCCAGATGGAGAGCAAGCGCGGGCGGGAGGACATTCCCACATCCACGCGGGAGCGTCTGGACAAGATGCTGGTGCGAGAATGGATGCGGGAGGGGAGTGCATTCGAGCAGAAGTGGGATGAGAAGTTTGCTCAGCTGGTGGGGTACAAGGACGAACATGGGCACTGTCACAACGTTCCATGGACGCACCCGGACCTGGGCCATTGGGTAAACACGCAGCGCCAGCGCAAAAAGGACGGTCCGATGACCTCGGAGCACGAGGCGGCGCTGAATGCGGTTGGGTTTGACTGGAAGTCTGCCGCTGACGACCAGCTGGAGAGCAAGCGCGGCCAGGAAGACTTTCCCACATCCACGCTGGAGCGTCTGGACAAGATGCTGGGGCGAGAGTGGATGCGGGAGGGGAGTGCACTCGAGCAGAAATGGGATGAGAAGTTTGCTCATCGGCTGGTGAAGTACAAGGATGAACATGGGCACTGCGACGTTCTATGAACGCACCCGGACCTGGGCCCATGGGTAAACACGCAGCGCCAGCGCAAAAAGGACGGTACGATGACCTCGGAGCAGGAGGCGGCGCTGAATGCGCTTGGGTTTGACTGGAAGTCTGCCGCTGACGGCCAGCTGGAGAGCAAGCGCGGGCGGGAGGAAATTCCCACATCCACGCTGGAGCGTCTGGACAAGATGCTGGGGCGAGAGTGGATGCGGGAGGGGAGTGCACTCGAGCAGAAATGGGATGAGAAGTTTGCTCAGATGGTGGCGTACAAGGACGAACATGGGCACTGCGAAGTTCTACAGTCGCACCCGGACCTGTGCCCATGGGTAAACACGCAGCGCCAGCGCAAAAAGGCCGGTACGATGACCTCGGAGCAGGAGGCGGCGCTGAATGCGCTTGAGTTTGATTAGAGGTCTGCCGCTGACGACCAGCTGGAGAGCAAGCGCGGGCGGGAGGACATTCCCACATCCACGCTGGAGCGTCTGGACAAGATGCTGGGGCGAGAGTGGATGCGGGAGGGGAGTGCACTCGAGCAGAAATGGGATGAGAAGTTTGCTCATCAGCTGGTGGAGTAAAAGAACAAACACGCGCACTGCGACGTTCCACATTTGCACCCGGACCTGTGCACATGGGCAAACAGGCAGCGCCAGCGCAAGAAGGGCGGTACGATGACCTCGGAGCAGGAAGCGGCGCTAAATGCGGTTGGGTTTGACTGGAAGTCTGCTGCCGCTGATGACGACCAGCTGGAGAGCAAGCACGGGCGGGAGGACATTCCCACATCCACGCGGGAGCGTCTGGACAAGATGCTGGGGCGAGAGTGAATGCGGGAGGGGAGTGCATTCGAGCAGAAGTGGGATGAGAAGTTTGCTCAGCTGGTGGAGTACAAGGACGAACATGGGCACTGCAACGTTCCATGGACGCACCCGGACCTGGGCCCATTGGGTAAACACGCAGCGCAAGCGCAACAAGGACGGTACGATGACCTCGGAGCACGAGGCGGCGCTGAATGCGCTTGGGTTTGACTGGAAGTCTGCCGCTGACGACCAGCTGGAGAGCAAGCGCGGCCGGGAGGACATTCCCACATCCACGCGGGAGCGTCTGAACAAGATCGATGCTGGGGCGAGAGTGGATGCGGGAGGGGAGTGCACTCGAGCAGAAATGGGATGAGAAGTTTGCTCTCTAGCTGGTCAAGTACAAGGACGAACATGGGCACTGCGACGTTCTATGGACGCACCCGGACCTGGGCCCATGGGTAAACACGCAGCGCAAGCGCAAAAAGGGCGGTACGATGACCTCGGAGCAGGAGGCGGTGCTGAATGCGGTTGGGTTTGACTGGAAGTCTGCCGCTGACGGCCAGCTGGAGAGCAAGCGCGGGCGGGAGGACATTCCCACACCCACGCTGGAGCGTCTGGACAAGATGCTGGGGCGAGAGTGGATGCGGGAGGGGAGTGCACTCGAGCAGAAATGGGATGAGAAGTTTGCTCATCGGCTGGTGGAGTAGAAGAACAAACACGCGCACTGCGACGTTCCACATTTGCACCCGGACCTGTGCACATGGGCAAACAGGCAGCGCCAGCGCAAAAAGGACGGTACGATGACCTCGGAGCACGAGGCGGCGCTAAATGCGGTTGGGTTTGACTGGAAGTCTGCTGCCGCTGATGACGACCAGCTGGAGAGCAAGCACGGGCGGGAGGACATTCCCACATCCACGCGGGAGCGTCTGGACAAGATGCTGGGGCGAGAGTGAATGCGGGAGGGGAGTGCATTCGAGCAGAAGTGGGATGAGAAGTTTGCTCAGCTGGTGGAGTACAAGGACGAACATGGGCACTGCAACGTTCCATGGACGCACCCGGACCTGGGCCCATTGGGTAAACACGCAGCGCAAGCGCAAAAAGGACGGTACGATGACCTCGGAGCACGAGGCGGCGCTGAATGCGCTTGGGTTTGACTGGAAGTCTGCCGCTGACGACCAGCTGGAGAGCAAGCGCGGCCGGGAGGACATTCCCACATCCACGCGGGAGCGTCTGAACAAGATCGATGCTGGGGCGAGAGTGGTTGCGGGAGGGGAGTGCATACGAGCAGAAATGGGATGAGAAGTTTGCTCTCTAGCCGGTCAAGTACAAGGACGAACATGGGCACTGCGACGTTCTATGGACGCACCCGGACCTGGGCCCATGGGTAAACACGCAGCGCAAGCGCAAAAAGGGCGGTACGATGACCTCGGAGCAGGAGGCGGTGCTGAATGCGGTTGGGTTTGACTGGAAGTCTGCCGCTGACGGCCAGCTGGAGAGCAAGCGCGGGCGGGAGGACATTCCCACACCCACGCTGGAGCGTCTGGACAAGATGCTGGGGCGAGAGTGGATGCGGGAGGGGAGTGCACTCGAGCAGAAATGGGATGAGAAGTTTGCTCATCGGCTGGTGGAGTAGAAGAACAAACACGCGCACTGCGACGTTCCACATTTGCACCCGGACCTGTGCACATGGGCAAACAGGCAGCGCCAGCGCAAGAAGGGCGGTACGATGACCTCGGAGCAGGAAGCGGCGCTAAATGCGGTTGGGTTTGACTGGAAGTCTGCTGCCGCTGATGACGACCAGCTGGAGAGCAAGCACGGGCGGGAGGACATTCCCACATCCACGCGGGAGCGTCTGGACAAGATGCTGGGGCGAGAGTGAATGCGGGAGGGGAGTGCATTCGAGCAGAAGTGGGATGAGAAGTTTGCTCAGCTGGTGGAGTACAAGGACGAACATGGGCACTGCAACGTTCCATGGACGCACCCGGACCTGGGCCCATTGGGTAAACACGCAGCGCAAGCGCAAAAAGGACGGTACGATGACCTCGGAGCACGAGGCGGCGCTGAATGCGCTTGGGTTTGACTGGAAGTCTGCCGCTGACGACCAGCTGGAGAGCAAGCGCGGCCGGGAGGACATTCCCACATCCACGCTGGAGCGTCTGAACAAGATGCTGGGGCGAGAGTGGATGCGGGAGGGGAGTGCACTCGAGCAGAAATGGGATGAGAAGTTTGCTCATCGGCTGGTGAAGTACAAGGACGAACATGGGCAGTGCGACGTTCTATGAACGCACCCGGACCTGGGCCCATGGGTAAACACGCAGCGCCAGCGCAAAAAGGACGGTACGATGGCCTCGGAGCAGGAGGCGGTGCTGAATGCGGTTGGGTTTGACTGGAAGTCTGCCGCTGACGGCCAGCTGGAGAGCAAGCGCGGGCGGGAGGACATTCCCACACCCACGCTGGAGCGTCTGGACAAGATGCTGGGGCGAGAGTGGATGCGGGAGGGGAGTGCACTCGAGCAGAAATGGGATGAGAAGTTTGCTCATCGGCTGGTGGAGTAGAAGAACAAACACGCGCACTGCGACGTTCCACATTTGCACCCGGACCTGTGCACATGGGCAAACAGGCAGCGCCAGCGCAAGAAGGGCGGTACGATGACCTCGGAGCAGGAAGCGGCGCTAAATGCGGTTGGGTTTGACTGGAAGTCTGCTGCCGCTGATGACGACCAGCTGGAGAGCAAGCACGGGCGGGAGGACATTCCCACATCCACGCGGGAGCGTCTGGACAAGATGCTGGGGCGAGAGTGAATGCGGGAGGGGAGTGCATTCGAGCAGAAGTGGGATGAGAGGTTTGCTCAGCTGGTGGAGTACAAGGACGAACATGGGCACTGCAACGTTCCATGGACGCACCCGGACCTGGGCCCATTGGGTAAACTACACGCAGCGCAAGCGCAAAAAGGACGGTCCGATGACCTCGGAGCACGAGGCGGTGCTGAATGCGGTTGGGTTTGACTGGAAGTCTGCCGCTGACGGCCAGCTGGAGAGCAAGCGCGGCCGGGAGGACATTCCCACATCCACGCTGGAGCGTCTGGACAAGATGCTGGGGCGAGAGTGGATGCGGGAGGGGAGTGCATTCGAGCAGAAATGGGATGAGAAGTTTGCTCAGATGGTGGCGTACAAGGACGAACATGGGCACTGCGACGTTTTACAGTCGCACCCGGACCTGGGCACATGGGTAAACACGCAGCGCCAGCGCAAAAAGGCCGGTACGATGACCTCGGAGCAGGAGGCGGCGCTGAATGCGCTTGAGTTTGATTAGAGGTCTGCCGCTGACGACCAGCTGGAGAGCAAGCGCGGGCGGGAGGACATTCCCACATCCACGCTGGAGCGTCTGGACAAGATGCTGGGGCGAGAGTGGATGCGGGAGGGGAGTGCACTCGAGCAGAAATGGGATGAGAAGTGTGCTCATCAGCTGGTGGAGTAGAAGAACAAACACGGGCACTGCGACGTTCCACATTTGCACCCGGACCTGGGCACATGGGCAAACATGCAGCGCCAGCGCAAAAAGGGCGGTAGGATGACCTCGGAGCAGGAAGCGGCGCTAAATGCGGTTGGGAATGACTGGAAGTCTGCTGCCGCTGATGACGACCAGCTGGAGAGCAAGCACGGGCGGGAGGACATTCCCACATCCACCCGGGAGCGTCTGGACAAGATGCCGGTGCGAGAGTGGATGCGGGAGGGGAGTGCATTCGAGCAGAAGTGGAATGAGAAGTTTGCTCAGCTGGTGGAGTACAAGGACGAACATGGGCACTGCAACGTTCCATGGACGCACCCGGACCTGGGCCCATTGGGTAAACACGCAGCGCAAGCGCAAAAAGGACGGTACGATGACCTCGGAGCACGAGGCGGCGCTGAATGCGCTTGGGTTTGACTGGAAGTCTGCCGCTGACGACCAGCTGGAGAGCAAGCGCGGCCGGGAGGACATTCCCACATCCACGCTGGAGCGTCTGAACAAGATCGATGCTGGGGCGAGAGTGGATGCGGGAGGGGAGTGCATTCGAGCAGAAATGGGATGAGAAGTTTGCTCTCTAGCTGGTCAAGTACAAGGACGAACATGGGCACTGCGACGTTCTATGGAGGCACCCGGACCTGGGCCATGGGTAAACACGCAGCGCAAGCGCAAAAAGGACGGTACGATGACCTCGGAGCAGGAGGCGGTGCTGAATGCGGTTGGGTTTGACTGGAAGTCTGCCGCTGACGGCCAGCTGGAGAGCAAGCGCGGGCGGGAGGACATTCCCACATCCACGTTGGAGCGTCTGGACAAGATGCTGGGGCGAGAGTGGATGCGGGAGGGGAGTGCATTCGAGCAGAAATGGGACGAGAAGTTTGCTCAGCTGGTGGAGTACAAGGACGAACATGGGCACTGCGACGTTCTATGGACGCACCCGGACCTGGGCCCATGGGTAAACAGGCAGCGCCAGCGCAAAAAGGACGGTACGATGGCCTCGGATCAGGAGGCGGTGCTGAATGCGCTTGGGTTTGACTGGAAGTCTGCCGCTGACGGCCAGCTGGAGAGCAAGCGCGGGCGGGAGGACATTCCCACATTCACGCGGGAGCGTCTGGACAAGATGCTGGGGCGATAGTGGATGCGGGAGGGGAGTGCATTCGAGCAGAAATGGGATGAGAAGTTTGCTCAGATGGTGGCGTACAAGGACGAACATGGGCACTGCGACGTTCTACAGTCGCACCCGGACCTGGGCACATAAGTAAACACGCGGCGCCAGCGCAAAAAGGCCGGTACGATGACCTCGGAGCAGGAGGCGGCGCTGAATGCGCTTGAGTTTGATTTATAGAGGTCTGCCGCTGACGACCAGCTGGAGAGCAAGCGCGGGCGGGAGGAAATTCCCACATCCACGCTGGAGCGTCTGGACAAGATGCTGGGGCGAGAGTGGATGCGGGAGGGGAGTGCACTCGAGCAGAAATGGGATGAGAAGTTTGCTCATCGATCAGCTGGTGGAGTAGAAGAACAAACACGGGCACTGCGACGTTCCACATTTGCACCCGGACCTGTGCACATGGGCAAACAGGCAGCGCCAGCGCAAAAAGGGCGGTAGGATGACCTCGGAGCAGGAAGCGGCGCTGAATGCGGTTGGGATTGACTGGAAGTCTGCTGCCGCCGATGACGACCAGCTGGAGAGCAAGCACGGGCGGGAGGACATTCCCACACCCACGCTGGAGCGTCTGGACAAGATGCTGGGGCGAGATTGGATGCGGGAGGGGAGTGCACTCAAGCAGAAATGGGATGAGAAGTTTGCTCATCAGCTGGTGGAGTACATGAAAAAACACGGGCACTGCGACGTTCCACATTTGCACCTGGACCTGTGCACATGGGCAAACAGGCAGCGCCAGCGCAACCGAAAAGGGCGGTAGGATGACCTCGGAGCAGGAAGCGGCGCTGAATGCGGTTGGGTTTGACTGGAAGTCTGCCGCTGATGACGACCAGCTCGAGAGCCAGCGCGGGCGGGAGGACATTCCCATATCCACGCGGGAGCGTCTGGACAAGATGCTGGTGCGAGAGTGGATGCGGGAGGGGAGTGCATTCGAGCAGAAGTGGGATGAGAAGTTTGCTCAGCTGGTGGAGTACAAGGACGAACATGGGCACTGCAACGATCCATGGACGCACCCGGACCTGGGCCCATTGGGTAAACACGCAGCGCAAGCGCAAAAAGGACGGTACGGTGACCTCGGAGCACGAGGCGGCGCTGAATGCGCTTGAATTTGACTGGAAGTCTGCCGCTGACGACCAGCTGGAGAGCAAGCGCGGCCGGGAGGACATTCCCACATCCACGCGGGAGCGTCTGAACAAGATCGATGCTGGGGCGAGAGTGGATGCGGGAGGGGAGTGCACTCGCGCAGAAATGGGATGAGAAGTTTGCTCATCGGCTGGTGAAGTACAAGGACGAACATGGGCACTGCGACGTTCTATGGAGGCACCCGGACCTGGGCCCATGGGTAAACACGCAGCGCCAGCGCAAAAAGGACGGTGGGATGACCTCGGAGCAGGAGGCGGTGCTGAATGCGCTTGGGTTTGACTGGAAGTCTGCCGCTGACGGCCAGCTGGAGAGCAAGCGCGGGCGGGAGGACATTCCCACATTCACGCGGGAGCGTCTGGACAAGATGCTGGTGCGAGAGTGGATGCGGGAGGGGAGTGCATTCGAGCAGAAATGTGATGAGAAGTTTGCTCAGCTGGTGGAGTACACGGACGAACATGGGCACTGCAACGTTCCATGGACGCACCCGGACCTGGGCCCAGGGGTAAACACGCAGCGCAAGCGCAAAAAGGACGGTCCGATGACCTCGGAGCAGGAGGCGGCGCTGAATGCGCTTGGGTTTGACTGGAAGTCTGCCGAGGATGACGGCCAGCTGGAGAGCAAGCGCGGGCGGGAGGACATTCCCACATCCACGCGGGAGCGTCTGGACAAGATGCTGGGGCGAGAGTGGATGCGGGAGGGGAGTGCATTCGAGCAGAAATGGGATGAGAAGTTTGCTCAGCTGGTGGAGTACAAGAACGAACATCGGCTCTGCGACGTTCTACAGTCGCACCCGGACCTGGGCCGATGGGTAAACAGGCAGCGCAAGCGCAAAAAGGACGGTACGATGACCTCGGAGCAGGAGGCGGCGCTGAATACGCTTGAGTTTGATTAGAGGTCTGCCGCTGACGACCAGCTGGAGAGCAAGCGCGGCCAGGAAGATATTCCCACATCCACGCTGGAGCGTCTGAACAAGATGCTGGGGCGAGAGTGGATGCGGGAGGGGAGTGCACTCGATCAGAATTGTGATGAGAAGTTTGCTCAGCTGGTGGAGTACAAGAACAAACACGGGCACTGCGACGTTCCACATTTGCACCCGGACCTGTGCACATGGGTAAACAGGCAGCGCCAGCGCAAAAAGGGTGGTAGGATGACCTCGGAGCAGGAGGCGGCGCTGAATGTGGTTGGGTTTGACTGGAAGTCTGCCGCTGACGGCCAGATGGAGAGCAAGCGCGGGCGGGAGGACATTCCCACATCTATGCGCCAACATTGACCTTCCTAGACCCACCTGACTCACTCCACCAGCGCCAATATTGACCCCCGCCCCAGACCAACTTACCCCACCGCGCCGGCGTGAGCCCCCGTCCCACCCGACTCAATTCACTCGCCCCGACAGTGTTGCCCGCCCCACGACTTAGCGCGCCAACGGTGCCGGCGGTGACCCCCACCCCACCTGACTCACACCACCAGCGCCAACTGTGACCCTCCTGTCCCAACCGGCACACGCCACCAGCGCCAATTGTTAGAATCGGCAGTGCCTGTTGATTAGTTAGATGTAAAGACTAACTCTCTATGGCTAATATAGCTCACAGGAAGTCAAACCCTGAAGAAACCCTGAGAAATCCTAAGATAAAGGCCTGAAACCCTACAAACAGAGCATGGCTGTAGGATCGAAGACGCCAGCAACGATACATATACATGCCGGTAGTGTGACCACCCTTGGAGAGTCACAGTGATGCATCTGAGTGTTGTCATAGTTAGTAGGATCTGTGAGTGGCACGTGACTATGACCGTGACTCTCGCCATATAGCATGGCCGAATCACAAGCATCGAGTAATGTTTTGGTGCCTAGCTTTGCAGCGGTTTGCCGTGCGACAGGTCTCTTAATTTTGTGAAGGACAGTCCTTGGTTGCTTTTGCGAATGAACCCTGTTGAATTCTAAATGGTCATGGACCCACTTATGTTGCAAGCGGAGATCCGAAGTTGACCAGGCTACTACATTCGCTGCGCGAACACTTCACTGTTTTGGGAAATCAGGCAAAAAAACCTGCGGGGGACGATGTGGCTTCCTCTGCGATCAGTCCAGACTTCCCCGATGTATGCCACATTAAGTCGCAAAATGATATAATTAATCAAATAAATAGAACTACCTTTCGGGTTTTGTGGCATTCTTCAGGGAGAGCCTAACCCTCTTTTCTGTGTGTGTTTTCTCTGGGTGTCTGTCGGTTTTGCTTCAGTGCAATTTGTATATGCTAGTTCCAGACCCTGTGCTATTTTGTGCAACTGGTTAATTAGCGCTTCCGTTTCGTGATGTTTCCATATGTTCGTATTGCGTAGTAATGCGTTGCACGACGTTCTTGCGGTTGGCATACCTTCAAAAAACCAGTTGGCGGACAGCTTGTGAATAATAGCTCGGTCACCCACTAAGCGCTGCATGTATTATTTCAGTTGTTCACGCACCGCTACATTTATTATCCGTTTAACTTTGGTGTTTACCCTTTCTTCTCTGCTTCCCCTTCCCTTTCTCCACCGCCGCTCTTTCTCGCTTTGCATTTCCTGCTCGTGTCGTTCCTGTTCTTACTGTTGCTGGAGTTCCGGCTGCTCCTGTTCCGATTATTACAGTATTGTTTGCACCTCATATTTTTCTGGTTCCGCTTGTCGGGCTGCCCATCACGATTTGCTCATGGGGGGGGGGGGTTATAACCCGTTGGTATTAACTCATTTAGGCCAAGGTTATAACAAGGGTCCAGCATATCTGCGAATAATCGGCACCGCACATATGCACGGTATGCAATATATGTATACTCAAAATCGGTATATCGCGTTTAAGCTACCTTACACTATTCTGTATAAAGTACATTACGTATCGCGCGCGGGTGATTCTACCGACGAGATATCGATCGCACGGTGGTGCCATGCATACTTGTACGTACCACAACATGTGGTTCTGCTGCGTGTTTTGGTTGTATAAGGGCGGTACGGACAGTAGCACCCAGCTGAGTGTCACTGTCTCGATGCGTGGCCCCGACTAACGAGAACATAGAAGTCAAACAATGGAAATTCAAAGCATAATGTGCTATATATGCGTAGTACATTCACTAGTTCTATGCACGTGATGTTGTTCTAGTTCTCGGCAGGATCAGGGCTACACGCAGCAGGAGCAAGGTTGCACGGAATCTATCTAAAACACTTGGCGTGTGGCCTTCCGCTCGCTGCCCTGCAATGACCCTCGGGCACCTGAAACAAAAAGCGGCCGACCTTCGGTGAAAAATGGAAAACGAAAAAATCTTAATTTTCTTTCGGGGCAGCGCCTCGAAGGTGCTGAAGTCACATCGGCACAAAAACAACGAAAAATGCTCGAATGCTTGCGCTAGTGAACTCAGAAAGTAGGAAAGAAGTACACTGCAAACGAAACTTTTCCGATTAGCGGTGCACGTTCCTTGCCACAGGAAGAAAACAACCCAATCTCCACAGGAAATTCGTCCATTCATCATGTGCGATTTTCGCAACAAAATATTGTCGCGGGGTGCATCAAGAACATAAATTCCCGTGGAGGAGCTGCAAGAGAAAATAGCAGGCGTCAAATAAAAATGCCAGGAGTCACCTTTTACGTGGCAGGCAGCCGGATGTCGATTTTGGCCCGTTTCTAGCAGACCCAACCTGTAGCATGCATACGTACGTCACCTTAGTGTATGCCAACAGCAAATCTGTTCTACAAAGGAAGCACAGACCGAAAAGAAGCCGACTTACGGGTGACAGAATCAGCTGCCATGCGGTAGCGGTACTCTGTCGCCCCAGTCCTCTTTGAGAGCATCGAGAGGCCGATGTCCCGCGCTGACGGATGAAGGAAAGCGTCGCGTATTAAGTCGCGGTCTGTGTCTACTATCGGATGCCTCTATGTTTGGTACACGCGGTAAGCGCGTTGTGGTAAACCAGAGTTTAATTCACGGATGAAGGAAAGACGTTCGCAGGCGTTCGTTGACGAGGAGCTACACGTGACAAGTTATTTTGCCATCATCGATCGTTTTCGATAGGTGCATGTGAGGTGTCGGTCAATCAATATTCCATACTCTTATCAAGTGTTTTGCATGTCAATCGGGATATTTGATAGGCGACTCGCCTTATCGAGCAAAATTATTCAATATTTCGACAAGTACGAATTCGGTATCAATAGACTAAACATCAGTGTTTTCGATTACTTGGAATGTTTGAACATCGATACCACACGTTGCTACCAGGTGCAACGTGTACCCTACAAAACGGCCAACGACTACACACACCTTTGCACTGATTGATTACCTTATTACCATGCCGTATACAAGTCTCACTAATTGGGCACACATGGTACATTTGATCGTAATTTCGGGATGCGGAAACTCAAGGTGACTGGCATCTAACGCGTATCCAAGGAACATATATACTTCAGCAATCTGTATAGAGACCGCACGGTACAAACCAGTGCAAGTCACAATGCATACATATTTAATGAGAGCATTTTCATCGGGTAAGTACTAGCAATTACAATGATCCCCCACATATCACTCCAATCAAATCAATTCTTGCTGTGACTGCAAGTCCACAGCCATGAGGAAATCATTCATCTCCTCCAGTTCTTCATCCATGCCATCAATATCATCTACCATCGTTGTCTCTTTTGTGAAATGTGCCTTGGTGTTGCTCCTGCTTAGCCCAGAATAACGGGAGTCCCATATTTTATAAAAATATTATCTCTGATGTGCCACAAGACACACCATACACAATACGGGTCGCAGTGCATGCGGACGGAGTGATGATCACCGGAGATGGAACTGCATTTATCTTTGCATCTCGCGAGGATGCTGAGTGCAATGATGGTTGCGCATGATGATAAACTGTATAGATATTGCACGGATAAACCCATCTTTGCGATGGTGTGCAGACCATCTCGACCGACTCCATCACCAGAGCATTATGGGCACTTGATTCGCAGCTTGCTAGGAGATGCAACCAACTTGCCCAACCAATAGACACACATGATTGTGCGCCATTCGTGCACGCCAACATGTGGTTTCATTTGCATCACCATCTATACACTGAACGGCATGAGATCGGCCAGCAAAAGCCAGCCCACCATCATCCCAGTGGATGAGAGAAGCAAATCAAGAGCAGGGCGGGGCCGTGACAAGATACCACAAACTCATACATATTCCCAACCCACATGCAAAGCAGCATGGAAAGATGATCTGATGTGAACGATCATCGCCCAACAATAGTTGGTCCCAGGGTTACAGAGTAAGCGGACCCTGCTGGCATGCCCCCCAGTGGCTCACGGTCGATGGATGGGACCTGTTGGTCATGGTTATGCCATGAATGCAGTCACACCACACAGCATGGACAACCCATGTCAAAAAATGAAAACATGCGGGCACCTAAGTGCTCCCGACAAAAATCAAGGAAAAACACAGAAGGTGGTCTTCACCACCCTCTGCCTCTCCTTGCAGCAAAGGCAGACGAATCCACCGAGCTCTCCAAGAGGCAGTGCCCGCCAGAATGGCACCACAGGGACAACCGCCTCCCAAAACCCATTTCCATCCGGCCCGTCCCCGTTCACAGCGATGCGCCAGTACCTCACATTAGGGTCAAAGAACACAAGTCCCCCGGCACGTGTAACAACCATGAGCACTGAGCATGGAGAGGGAGCAAGCATCAGACAAATCCAAGACACTTCCAAATAGCGAGCCGCAGACGAATCCCCGACGCCCTCAAAGAGGCAGTACCCGTCAAAAGGGTACCACAGGGAAAGCCACATCCCATCATCCAAAGCACTCCAGTGGCCGTCCCCGTTAACAACTCCACCATCTATACACTGAACGGCATGAGATCGGCCAACAAAAGCCAGCCCACCATCATCCCAGTGGACGAGAGAAGCAAATCAAGAGCAGGGCGGGGCCGTGACAAGATACCACAAACTCATACATATTCCCAACCCACATGCAAAGCAGCATGGAAAGATGATCTGATGTGAACGATCATCGCCCAACAATAGTTGGTCCCAGGGTTACAGAGTAAGCGGACCCTGCTGGCATGCCCCCCAGTGGCTCACGGTCGATGGATGGGACCTGTTGGTCCATGGTTATGCCATGAATGCAGTCACACCACACAGCATGGATACCCCATGTCAAAAAATGAAAACCATCTGTACACATATATCTGAGATGTTTGGACATGTATATACCAACTGGAGTGAGGCTAATCAAGGCCATCTCCTGGGAAGTCTTCCAGCAACACCATGCGTATACCGAACAACACTGCGTCACGCCAGCTGAAGCTAGCCCACCATCATCCGAACGGAAGAGAGGCGCATGTAGAAATAAGGCAGGGGCGTGACACGATGCCACATGCACGCATTGATCAACATGAGACGCGCCAACCAAAGCTAGCCTACCACCACCCCGGTGGACAAGAAATGCATGCACAAATAGGGTGAGGTCAAAATACCACATGTCGAAAAGCACGAGGCCCGCCGACAAAAGCCAGCCCACCATCATCCCAACGGATGTGAGAAGCAATGAAGCACAGGGCGGGGCTGTGCCAAGATACCACCGACACATACTGAACGGCATGCGATCCGCCGACAAAAGCCAGCCCACCATCATCCCAGCGGATGTGAAAAGCAATGAAGCACAGGGCGGGGCTGTGCCAAGATACCACCGACACATACTGAACGGCATGAGATCCGCCGACAAAAGCCAGCCCACCATCATCCCAGCGGATGTGAAAAGCAATGAAGCACAGGGGCGGGGCTGTGCCAAGATACCACCGACACATACTGAACGGCATGCGATCCGCCGACAAAAGCCAGCCCACCCATCATCCCAGCGGATGTGAGAAGCAATGAAGCACAGGGCGGGGCTGTGCCAAGATACCACCGACACATACTGAACGGCATGAGATCCGCCGACAAAAGCCAGCCCACCATCATCCCAGCGGATGTGAAAAGCAATGAAGCACAGGGCGGGGCTGTGCCAAGATACCACCGACACATACTGAATGGCATGAGATCCGCCGGCAAAAGCCAGCCCACCAGCATCCCAGTGGATGTGAGCCACAGTCAGGATGCCGAATGCACAAGTTGGATGCCTAGCCACAGCTGCTTGGGCGCACGTTCAGATTTGACGTAGGGCCGCACTGCGTACAGGCTCGCACCTATGTTGCAAGGCCCTGGTGCCAACCTGCTTTGGCTGCCGTTCCAGATCAAGCTCTTGCTGCCGAAGCGACCTCTATTAAAAGCAAAACCTTGTGCTCAGTATTCATTGCATTTTGATGAAAATCAAGGGCAGGCACCTCTCGATTCAGAGCTCTGTGGGATGAGACTTGGCAGCGGCGGGCGGCTCGGAGGACTGCGGCGCACTCAAAGGGCACGAACTTCGCGATTCGTCACCTCACCGAGTCGTGGCTGGTCACAGAGTCAAGCACAGCGCAATGGACTCCATACAATGGCAATTTCAACCGGCAGATGGATGTATCCCGTGGAACACAAAGGCGCGATCCGCGACTCGTAGACTCTTGTTACCTGTTGATCAGTGGATAAGCGGCTGTCTGCAAGGCTGGAGGTGATGGCTCTCTCCAGCTCTTCGTCCCTTTCTTGCACTGCGATTCCAGAGACGTGCGGTGCACCCGGGAGGGCGGCTCAAGGGCGGCTCAAGGGCGGCACGGCATGCTGAGTTTGAGTCTTGTTGCGCCACGTGCGCCTTAAGGTGCATCGTTGCCTCAAACAGAAAAGCGGATACTCGACACGCAGTGAGAAATGAGATTTCATCACATTAATGTGTTGTCCTAAGTTATAAGCAAAAATGTCAGTAAAATCCGGCTCCTTTAAACGTAGGAACACCAAACCGCCGGTTCGCACAACAAGAAACTCCTCCGCGTGCTTGAGGTCTGACCCCGAAGTCACGGCACGATGTGGCGCCCCAACCAGCCCATAAACATGACTTCATCCCTCGCTCATATCACTGCCCGGCGTCTATTTTATTCATGGTGCATGCATGCAAGCCCGTACTGATCAGTCCTATGTTGCAGCTCATGGCACACAGTTTCTGGCCGGGTTCCGGTGCAGGAGTCACCATGAGGTTCCTCGGAGGTTTGTCTCTCTTTTGAAGCGCTGCCTTGGCGTCCCATCACCACGTCCCGTTGCTGGCGGAGTTCGTCTGCCATCTGCTTTCGTTGCACCGTCGTCATACGAGAGTTATCTGAATGCGACATGTTGCCACAAATGATATGGATGGTTACAGCTGTTTGTGGAAATGGTGCTAGGACTGCAAGAATAGCTGGCACGGTGATTGAAGTCAACGCCTTGAGGTGTTTGTTCGTTCAACAAGGACAATCGTAAAAAGTCTTGGCAGGCTTCCGGACAAGTCGAGCCCGAGGTCACAGTTGCCTCACAAATTTAGCGTATGCACTATGTACGTGAAAGCTGCTCGAAATGGAAGCTGCCCGTCTTCGACTTCACAACGATATGCACTGGAAAGCTATAGTTGACATAACAAGATCCACAGGCTCACCCAATGTCCGCAATCGAATCAGAAGGGGACAAAATTATAAGGTTTCAGCCATCCATGTGCAGTAAAACCAGGCAGGCAGGCTAGCAATCTGACACCATGGCATACCTGCTGAAGCTCACGCAGCTCGGCCTGCTCTTTCTTCTTCAACTCCGATTTGCTCCAGCACGCCACCTGCGCCAGAGGAAGCTCATTAATTTATTTAGTTGGTTGTCACAAAGCGCTTGGGCCAGCGATGACTGCCACAGTATTGCCACACGTGGCCGACCACCCTCCACCACTTCTCCGGGCCACCGATGACCGCCACAGTATTGCCACACGTGGCCGACCACCCTCCACCACTTCTCCGGGCCAGCG
>LGRX02007116.1:0-29810 GCA_001247695.2 Cymbomonas tetramitiformis | reverse complement strand
CGAAACTGGTGTCGGCGCACGGCCGATATTCTGTGTGTAGACCACCTCTCGTTCTGCGTCCACAGCGATAAAATAATAGAGATAAAAAAGCCAGTCACAGATCCGAGAGACGAGCGCGCACGAATCGCTTACGTACTATCAAGTGCAAGGTGCCATCAAGGTTGCGTATCGATTTGAACCCGGAGGTTGGTCACCACATTTGGAGCGAGTTCCACATATACTGCGTTTTCTCAGTGGAGGCGCGTGAGCGACCTGCTGCAGGGGGATTCGGGGCCACGTCCGAAAGTCCTTCGACTGCTCTCCGCTGACGAAACCACTCTTCCTGCGATTTGGCATTATATACTTCATGGTGAGGCAGGTTCGGCAACTTTGAGACTTCAAGTCGACGAAACTTAAGTTGTTAATGAGTGAAGAGATGGCTCTGACGCGACACAAGTAAGATGTCTGGATCTGCGAGCGTCATCGTGGTGATGCGTTTATTCGGTGCTGGAACAAAAAGCCTGTGGTTGGTGCGGTGGTGGAACTGAGAACCTGTGTCTGTATTCACGCCGAACCTTTTCCTGCTCTGTCGATACTATACCAACGATTCTTTACATTGCCTTCGCGAAACCTGAGGTGCGCGCGCGCGTGTCTGTGTGGATGCATGTCTTTTCACAGCCTTTCTCACAAGTACAACCTTTCATTCGTTCATGCTTTCAAAAGGAACGAGGAAGGAATTTACCAGCACCTAACAAATGATGCGTGAGAAATTCTGCTTGCATATCTCTTCAGTGAGGACTGGCGCACTTCCCGTGAATATAAATTCTGCTTGCATATCACTTCAGTGAGAACTGGCGCACTTCCCGTGAATATAATCTGGCTTGCATGTCACTTCAGTGAGAACTGGCGCACTTCCCGTGAATATAATTCCTGCTTCTTAACTCTTTGCGTGAGAACTGGCGCACTTCCCGTGAATATAATTCGGTTTGCATATCACTTCAGTGAGAACTGGCGCACTTCCCGTGAATATAATTTTTGCCGCATATCTCTTTAGTGAGAACTGGCGCACTTCCCGTGAATATACCTTCTTTCTCGCTTGCATATCTCTTCAGTGAGAACTGGCGCACTTCCTGCAATATACTTTTCGCTTCGCATGTTCTTCAGTGAGAACTGGCGCACCTCCCGTGAATATAAATTCTGCTTGCATATCTCTTCAGTGAGAACTGGCGCACTTCCCGTGAATATCAAACGCAGTTTGCCCGGAGCATTTCACGTCTGAAAAGTTATGGCACATAGCTGGTTCCGAGGAGGGCACATACGAGATCACTCTGCAGAGGCCAGCAAGGAGATGCGTATTTGGGAGGAAGATTCGACCTTTTGTTTCTGTAAATGTCTAAGTTGGTTTTGTTTGCACAGTACTTGATCCGCGTTGGACGGAGGGAACTTTTTAGAGCTCATGGCTTACGGGTTCGGTGTCCTCGCAAGGGCCCCGCAGCACGTGCCGCTTCCTTATGAGGGTTTGACGAGCATAGAGCGGGCAGAGCTTGTCCAGAACCTTTAACGACTTTACCCATAAAATGTTGTATGTTTTGACTCAGATTGTTCACTTTTCACTCTAGACTCTTACATTGTATCGTTTATGTGCTGCTCGTCCAGATCATACTATCCCTGTAGATGAAGATGTGTCTTCTGTGTTCTCTTCTGTCTATCTCGTTCATGCCCAATTATCAACACCTTTGTATAAAATGGTCATATTTCGGAGAATATTTGACCGATCATGGCATATGACACCTTTGCACACATCTACATGACCCCAAGGGACTACAGTATATTTCAAATGTCGCACCCGTTCTCCCGTCCTAAGCGTCCCGTCCTAAGCGCTCGACGGTCGCGACAGCTCGCGATCCTGAATCTGAACTGCTCGTCGGTTTTCTGAATTACAGAGCTCCGCGATTTAATCGCGCATTTCCAGCATTTTTAATGCCGCGGTAAATTCGGCCGCCATTCGTTTTCCCGTAAAATCTGTCATACTGAGACACATTACGTCTGTCTGATCGCGCTTGACACACACTCGTGTTCCCAGTGATGAGACACTTTACGTCCAGAGACACTTTACGTCTGTTAATGAAGGGAAAGGGAAAGGCCAAGGGTTTAAGATTTAGCGGCAGTAGGAATAGTTTTCAGAAGCATATGAAAAGTATTCTAGTGCTTCTGAAAACTATTCCTACTTATTCTATATCCTAAACCCTTTGCCTTGCCTTTTACTGCTGCACGCGACCGGCAAGCATCTTTGAAACTTCCGAGTTTCAAAGATGCGTTTTGTATTTTGGGTGCACCCTAAAATTACAAAACAGCCGAGCGCTTCCCGTTTGTGCGGGATATTCACATGTATTCCATGGAATATTTCATATGGATTAACACACATGCACACGCAGGGGAAACCCTTGGCTGTTTGGCATCTTTGGGTTTGGGTTTGTGTTCGAACCCAAACCCAAACCCAAAACATCTGCCTTAGAAATAAATTGCGCGTTGGGCGCACAAGTAACTTGAAGCCTTGAGCTTCAGGTGACTTAAAGATATATCCCTTGGCAGTATTTGTGCCAAGTTTCGTGCTCTAGGACGCACGGGAAGCCCTCGGCTGTTTGGCATCTTTGCGTTTGGGTTCGAACCCAAACCCAAACCCAAAACATCTGCCTTTGAAATACATTGCGCGTTTCGCGCACAAGTAACTTGAAGCCTTGAGCTTCAAGTAACTTAAATATATGTATCTTGGCAGTATTTGTGCCGAGTTTCGTGCGCTAGGACGCACGGGAAGCCCTCGGCTGTTTGCCATCTTTGGGTTTGGGTACGTTCGAACCCAAACCCAAAGGCAAAGGCATAGGACAGTTTCGTAGAGTCTGTCCCGATGCCTTTGCAATCTCGCATTCTAACTCATATCACAATGAATATTCAATACTTAATTTGAATCATGTATTTTTAGGGTGCACCCAAAATACAAAACGCATCTTTGAAACTCGGAAGTTTCAAAGATGCTTGCCGGTCGCGTGCAGCAGTAAAAGGCAAGGCAAAGGGTTTAGGATATAGAATAAGTAGGAATAGTTTTCAGAAGCACTAGAATACTTTTCATATGCTTCTGAAAACTATTCCTACTGCCGCTAAATCTTAAACCCTTGGCCTTTCCCTTTCCCTTCATTAACAGACGTAAAGTGTCTCTGGATGTAAAGTGTCTCACTGGGAACACGAGTGTGTGTCAAGCGCGATCAGACAGACGTAATCTGATGTGTCTCAGTATGACAGATTTTACGGGAAAACGAATGGCGGCCGAATTTACCGCGGCATTAAAAATGCTGGAAATGCGCGATTAAATCGCGGAGCTCTGTAATTCAGAAAACTGAAAGTTATCTAACGGTGAGGGGTCACCGACGTAGGAGGGGGCACATCAACGGTAGATAACTTCGGTTATCTACGTTAGTGGGAGCGGAGCATTTAGGGCTCGCCAACGGAGTTGGCGGCTCCACTCTTTGACCTCTGGTTTGTTGCCCGTAAGTTTTGTCCTACAGGTATACGCGTTTCGAGTTACATTCACATTGAGCATTAGAGTTTCTTCTCTTTATTTCTCACATTATCATTATATATTTTTCAGCATGGACTCCCTCTCTGACGACGCCCTGACCCAGCGTATCGCGGAGCTTCGCGCGACTGAAGCCGGCAAGAGCCTGCTCGAGAAGATAGCTTCCGCTTCGCCAGACGACTTTACGCCCGAGGAGGTATCTCTCAACAACAGGCTCTCCCTGTTTCTGGCGGAGCAGGAGCGCAGGCAAGTCCGTGCTCAGTATGCTGCTCACATCCACGGCCCTGGACCAGCCGACCTTACTGTCCACGCTAAGTTGGACGAGCTCCTTTCAGCCCATGGTCCCGCCCGTCGCGAGCTGCCGGGTGCGAAGTGTGATTTCAAGGACAAGAATGGCAGCGACAGCAACGCAGCAAAACGCACATGGGAGTTTGCCAACAAGGCCGACGAGAATAATAATAATAATAATAAAACATTTACGTCGATGAGTAAGGCAATGCCTTCGGAACGATCTACTCGAGTCTGTTCCCCTCATACATGACAGTCTGCAAGGCAGGAAGCATTCCACAGAGCATGGAAGCATGGGTGACAAGGCACTAATTAAGCGTGTCTGCCACCAGCGTCGGAAAAAACATCAGAGGGCCGCGGAGCTGATGCACGATGGTGATGGAAGCGGAGTGGGCGGTGGTGGTGATGAAGTGAAAAAGCCCACGGGTGCTCCGGCCCCTGGGCCAGTGGTAACCCCGCAGAGCCGGAGCCCTACGGGGCCCTAGCCCCATGGGGGCTGGGGGAAGGGTGGGGGTTTACATAGTTGCCTAGCATTTCCCCTGCGGCCTTTACCACCTCATTTTCTTTCCTATTTTTTGTGCATAGTTCTTGAATGCTGGGCGCTTCCTCTATGGTGTCACTTTCAGGTATGACTCCCGTTTCATGTAATATGGATCTTTCTCTCGCATGACGCCTACACATCCTAGACAATTTTTTCAAAAGTGTTTTCACCCCACGGTGTGGGACCCCGATCCCTTTCAAGACTTTGCCAAAACCCTCTGGTAAATACCCCATGATAGCAAGTTCCTCTGGCCAGTCCACTGCATTAAGAAATGGGGTTCCTCCTGCCTTCCCGTGCTCGCCATCCAGGTGTGCTCCAGGGTACTGATCTCGTTGCTCCCCATTATTCCTGCCCCCAACCCACGGGCATAAACGGGGCGGCAACAGACAATCTCTCTCATTAAGGGCTTGCTCAATCATGTCCGGGTGCAGGCCCGTTTCTTTGAGCAGTTTCGGGGTAATCTTTTTATGCGGAACTACATTAAGAAACCATTGAAACAGCTTATATTGCAGTTTATCATTGTCAAGTTTCCTACTAGCGGGGCATCCCATGCTCTCACTATCAATGGACAATATGACTACATCTGAGTACTTATCTTTGTAACAACCCTCCCCTGGCATTGTGTAGGGTCCTTTACCCGACCAATAATCATGTGGAATGAACGGTATGGTCCCCCTTGGGTATTTGAAGATTAACTTAAAACCTTTTTCCGTCCACTTTTTGAGGTTCTTTGGAGATAGCGGCAGGATCCAAATTCCTTCGAATCCTTCTGAAGTCTTGGCCGCCTCTAAGCCTCGGGACAGTGTCTGCATAACAGCAGATGCTTCCCTAAGGACACCACCATCAAATGGTGGGTTTCCATAGACCTTTTTCCCTTTTCCAGTAACACTATTGATATATGCATCTCTTGCAAGTCCATCCCATCCTATTTTTCCTTTGTGGCAAAAGGGTCTCAGCGCCTCTTTCATTGCTGCCGTAGGAATGCACCTTCTTGATTTGATTCCTGGGTGTGAATTAACGGGGTTACAGAAAAGTTCGCATCCCTCCTTTCCTAAGCCTCTCTCATCTATGATAATGTCTAATAAATCTCTTCTTATTGCATAACAATTCTTCGGGTCGCCCGACTCAGTATTGCACGCTATAAGCGCTGAGTGGATATCATTGGCCCGTTGTGTGTAGTTACTGATCGATGTCTGAGGTGTATCAGTTGTCAGCCTGTGCCACTCAACCAACTTCCAGAATTCTTTCTTTTTGATGTACTGTAGGTCTTGGAAAGTGTGACACCCGTCGTCGTTTATGCCGGTGGGTGCGGCAGCTACTGCAACGGTACCTTTCCTGGTATTAGATAGTCTATACATGCTAGCCTCTGGAAGGGCAGCAAGCGGTTTGGAGGCTGTTAGGTCCCTGTCTATTTCTGCTAGGGGAAAAAACTCAGCAGCTCTGGTGGTGCCACCCCTAGTGTTTCTGCCTTCTATTATCACTTTCGGGTCTCCTGCAGTGGCTTTTCTAATGGTCTCTTTTATTTCCTCCTGTTGGCTTTCTCTTAACTGATGTAGTTCATTTCCTTCTCCTGAGCAGTTCAATTGGATATGTTTATAGGTGCATAGTGATGTTGTGCCACACTTCTGGCAGATCGGGCTTTCTCCCATTCCCATCCTGTGTGCTCTGTGTGGGGATGTTTGCAGGCCTGTGAGTTCTCTGCACCTGTAGGCCGTGAAATACTTGGATGCAATTTTTGAAATATCCTTAATTGGCTTCACTTGGTTTTCTTCCAATAGTCTGAGTGCTCTGCCTTGTCCATTCATGTCTTTCCATTTCTTGTGGTGGCTCAATCTTTGGAGCCTCCTAATATGATTCCTGATGCCCCCTGTTACAGACTGTTCATGAAACAGGAGAGAAAAGTCTAAATCTCCGTCTTCATCGAATCTAAGTTGTCTTCCGCTGTATCTGAATGCCGCTCTTTTGGCCGTTCTGTCTACTTTGTCATGGAGTCTATCGTTATTGTGTCCTCTAATCCATTTAATAAAAAGTTTCTCTTGTCCTGTTGTATTGTAAAATCCTAATTCTTCCAAAATCAGTCTGATGGCTACCAAGTCCCTTCTGTTTGGCTCTTGCATGAGGTCCCTGACATTTAAAATTCCAGGGTCACGGTTTACAGCATTGATAGTTGCCATGGAATCAATTACATGAGTAAGGGGAACCAAGGTGTTCAGGATTTCATGTTTCCGATCTTGAAGCAGCTTTCTAAGACCCAAAATTTCTGCAGTGGTGGAGCTAGGTTTATGGATGTTATCTATGATTCCTGCCGTAGGTGAGGTGATAGGCGTCTCCCTTGGTATGTTGTGTTTGCTCATAAATGGTGTTGTGTCTCCGTTTTCAAATCTCATGTATGCTGCTCCGCAACTTGCATAAGATGAGCTTTTGTAGAGCGATCCGTCACTTGCAAAATCAAAGCTAACCCTTTGATTCGCAGTATCGTGCATGCCCTGGTCCTCATCTTCTGATGCACTCGGGCAGCTAAACTCACTGTTCTCCGCTGCGCATGAGTTGTTGCATCTTGTTCTGAAAAGGTCTTTGAGCCTATTTTCAACATATGCTAAGTATATCTCGGCTCCCAAACCTTCACCTGTGTTGATCCTTGCTGTACTGTTGGAATTCATTCTCAAAATATTTTGGTCCGCCGGCATCAAGGTTGTACCATCTTGCAGTATTTGGTACTCGTTAACTAGTAAGGCCTTCGGTCCTGTTCTGTCCGGTCTGTATGTCCCTTCTTGATCCTTGGTGTACTGTTTCAATTGTAAGGTACCTAAGCCAGTGTCAAGCCTCTTGACTTCGACTAATTCTATCCCTTCCTGGCCCAATCCTGTCCCTTTCCAGCACATCATACCCTCTTCCGGAGCCTGTGGAGTGTCTCTGTATTTTGGTTTGACCTTTCGCAATTCTGTTTCTGGTTCATCACATGTGATTTCTGTCTGAAGGGCTGTAAACCATGCTGGGGGTTCTGTTCCTTGCAGACTATGCTTTGCCCGTAGTTCTTCCCAATTGAGCATAAGCCCTCCGCATGGCTGAAGGAAGGAACCCATGTATCTAAGGTTCCGTGTGGCCACTAACATACTTATCTTCTCATACACAGGTTTCGGGAGTGATGAGTAAAGGAAGGTCTGTAATTCTTCGTAATCCTGAAGGGTGGAATGCTTTGTGTCAATAGAGTAGCCATATTTCGACAGTATGTAGCTCACCCTTTTGAACCAGTTCCCACTCTTGTCAGTGGCTTTTTTGAAGGGAAGGTGGTGGGATAAGGGGGAACCCTGGATTTTGAGTTCCCTTGCTTCTCTCTCCATGACATAACTTGCCATTCTGCTCCATGTGCTACTGTTTTCTCTGTACAGGTGTGCATTTGGTGTGTGGTGTAAGCCGTGTATGATCTGGTCACTCCAATATTCGAATTCTGTTGTGTTGCATAATGTGATTAAGGTGCATAACGAGATCTTCTTCAACTCATCGCGCAGCGTGGAGAAGGCGGCGCAGGCAGTGCCGGATTCGATCGCGGAGGAAGTGAAGGAGAGCCTCGAGAAGGCAAAAGCCCAGCTCACGGAAGGTATGAAACTGTGTGAACAGCGTGCTCAGGTGGCCTTCATAGCCTTCAAAGATGGGTGGAATGTCGCGAAGGAATTTTCTGAAGAAATGGTGACTTTGTCTGAGGAAGATGAGAAACGTTACAAAAAAGCAAAAAAGGCTGCTGAGCAACGCGCTGCTGAATCTAAAAAAGCTCGTAACAACTGGAAACCTAGGACGTATGGGAAAGGCAATTTTACTCAGCAATGGTACCCTAGGCAGGACCCCCCCTTTAAGGGCGGTAAGGGCAAGGGCAAAGGCCCTCCAGTTTGTTATTCTTGCGGACGCTCTGGACATATGTCCAACCAGTGCCCATATGGGGCCCAAGCTCCCCCAGCTTAGACAATGACGAATGATTATGTATTAATTTTTTCAGAGACCGTTTTGGTCGTGCGCGATTTGCCCTGACACTGTTTAGTGTGTATTCGTCCGCTCGTTCGAGCGTTTGTCGCTGTTTAGCGTTGCTGGATGTCTCGATCCGGCGTTGACACCCCCCCCTCGTTGTGGGAGCGGTAGAAATCGTAGCTGCAGGTGATGATGAGCGGGGAGAGTACGAGGAAGGGGCTCCTCCTAGCCCTTCCCCTCGAGGACGTCTTCGTTCGAGATTGTCTTTTTGGAGCACGTTCTGTAATGCAGTTGTGCTTCTATGGATCACTTTCGGTGTATCCCTCCCGTGGATTGATGGCCCTCCTCCTGCCAGGTCCTTTCCTAACTCTCCACTGGCCGAGCGGGAATTCGAGTTCGTGACTGAGGCAGTAGCTAGCTTGGTCAGCACCGGCGCTGCATACGAAGTCCCTGATCGCCCTATTGTCGTTTCGCCTCTTAGTGTGGCCTATCGTGATCTTGGTCCTGGCGTCCCTCCTAAGAAGCGGTTAATTTGGAACGGCCGCTACGTTAACTCCTATTTGTTTGTGAAGAAGTTTAAGTATGAGGGGCTCGCGATGGTTAGAGACTTGCTTGAGCCAGACGGCTTTATGTGGTCCTTCGATTTCACTTCCGGCTACCACCACGTTGAATTACACACTGACAGTCAGCAGTACGTAGCTTTCGAATGGCAAGGCAAGTTTTATTGTTACGCAGTGTTGCCGTTCGGTTTAGCCTGTGCCCCGTACATATTCACTCGAATCGGTAGAGAGTTGGCGAAGCGATGGAGGCAGCAGGGAATGAAGCTGATTCACTATTTGGACGACTATATATTTTTTGGTGTTGCCATAGCCGGCTCTCTTGCAGTCTTTCTTGCACAGCAAGCCACTGTTCTTGCCGACTTGTTTTCAGCAGGATTTCTTGTCAACCTTGAGAAGTCGGTTTTGCAGCCAATGCAACGTCTAGCTTTCCTCGGAATGGGGATCGACTCAGTGCGAGGCTTATTCTACACGCCTCAACAGAAATGGAACTCGTTGCAGTCTCGTATCGCAGCGGCTCTTCGTACTCGCCGTGTCAAAATCCGTGCTCTTGCCTCCATAGCAGGCAAGGTGATGTCCCTGCGGCTGGCCTTGGGTAAAGCAGCCTTTATGTTCACCCGTGAGATGTATTTTGTTATCGAGGCAGCGGCGCGCTGGGATGCTTATATTTCTCTTCCTGATGAGGTTGTTTCGGAGCTTGAGCTGTGGGCTAGCACAGGAGCAGAGGGATTCACTTCCGGCATATGGGCCGTGGTGGCACATGTTTTTTGCAACTTTATTTGGACCGATGCAGGTGCCACAGGATGGGGCGGTTGGTTAGCCCCACTCGGGGCCCGGGAGCGGCTCGATGCTAGAGGTCACTTGTCTCTAGCTGAGAGGTTTGAATCGTCCACTCTGCGGGAACTTATTGGTGTGCTCCGTACTCTTCAGTCTTTGGCTCGATTTGTGTACGGCACGACGGTGCACCTTCACACCGATTCTCAGGCAGCGTGGAGGATTCTCACTAAGGGCTGCAGTAGTAAAGCCCCACTGCATAAGCTGGCAGTTGAGATTTTCTGGTGGTCGGTTCGTAACAAGGTGTGCCTAGAGGTTTCTTGGATTCCTCGAACACTCAATGAGTACGCAGACTTTCTAGCGGGGATTTACGACAGTGACGATTGGATGCTCTCAGTCTACTGGTTCAGAGTGCTCGATGACTTGTGGGGCCCGCATACCGTGGACCGTTTTGCCACTGACAGGAATCACTTGCTTCCGAGATTCAACAGTAGGTGGTGGTGTCCTGGCACAGAGAATGTTGACTGCTTCCTTTTGAATGATTGGTTTCTGGAGAATAATTGGTGCAATCCTCCCTTCGGCCTAGTGGGCCAGCTCCTGCGATGCTTAATCCGTCACGGTGCTCGGGCGACAGTTATTTGCCCCCGATGGACGGGCCGCCACTGGTGGCCCTTGTTGTGCCCTGATGGTGTTCACTTCGCCCCCTTCGTGGTAGATTGGAGAGAGCTTCCTACGGACTCGATCGAGCCCCTTTTCTGCCCGGGGGCGGGGAGAGCCAATGCGGCAGCTGTGGGCCCCCCGTCCTTCAGGGTGTTGGCCCTCAGGATTGACGGGTCCCTTGGGACTTTGTAATGTGCAGGTGGAGCTCTGGCCACGGCTCTTTGGGACCAACTAAAAGTGAGTCCCCGAGACCCCCTCGAGCAATCTCTCCTCCGCTCGATGAAGGCAGGTATGGTCTCTACTAGAGCTCCTGGCACTTGGGACGGCAGCTATCTCAGCGTCATACGGCGGTACCGAGCTTTTTGTGCCGCCCGCACTCCGCCTAGGGTGCCAGTTCCTGCCGAGCCGATCACGGTGTGTCTGTTTCTCCAGTTGGTGGCCTCGGATGCGAAGTCATACGCCTCAGTTAAGTCGGCTTCTGGCGCTCTGTTCACCTTGCACGAGCTTGCACTGGTTCCCGTGTCAGAGATCCCCACGAAGCACCCTTTGGCTAAAGGGATCAGAGAGGCGGCTAAGCGACGTATCGGTCTTAGGCTGGTAAACCAGAAGGAACCCTTGGAGGGCGATGTCTTGCGGTCGGGTATCCTCCTGTATGTTCCGGATGCCACTGTTGCCTCTCTTATTGCTCTCACCTCAGCGGCTATGGTGTCCACTATGTGGACGGGGTTCTTGCGCTATAAGGACATGAAGTTTGTGTGGGTCCCTCTGGTTAAGTTCTATGAGACTCATATGGAGATGCTGTTGATTGAGAGGAAGAATGATCAGTTCCGGTTTGGAGATGTGGTGTATATTGCTAGGGGGCAGCACCGCCCTTCTTGCCCCGTGTTCTTGTGTGAGACTCTGATTAGCCGTGGTGGCTTCACCGGTATGGTCAACCTGTTTCAAGGCTGGGATGGCAGACTGGCCAGGTTCCACCCTGACACAACCCCGCTCAACGGCCGCCATATGGAGTATCCACAGTGCCGTGCAGTGGTCCATAAATTTCTCCAGCGGACCACTGGCCTGTTTGCAGCAGAGGTGCAGACTCGGTGGGGCACCCAGTCCTTGAGATCCGGCGGTGCTACTACTGCAGCCAAGCAGGTGGACTTCCGCCTGTTCCAGCAACACGGCGCATGGCATACGGCAACCAGTGCTCACAGATACATTCTGGATGACACCGAGACCAGACTCTCAGTTACTAGATG
This sequence comes from Cymbomonas tetramitiformis, assembly GCA_001247695.2. Lineage (NCBI taxonomy): Eukaryota > Viridiplantae > Chlorophyta > Pyramimonadophyceae > Pyramimonadales > Pyramimonadaceae > Cymbomonas > Cymbomonas tetramitiformis. The sequence continues at coordinate 18,236 of LGRX02007116.1, read as the reverse complement.
CCTAGGCAATTAGCCTGTTCCTGAAGCCCCAAGTGGGCCGGCCACAGGCATGAGCCTGTGGCCCCTGTTATTTATTAACAGTAATTATTATTTTGGTGTTGCATCCATACCCGATCTTGTGTAGCTCCAGACTAGTGGGCTCCCTACCCGTCACTTGTGAGTGTGTGGGTTAGGTGTAGGCTCCCGAGTTAGATCGGGGTCCCTGACTGTGCCCTTCTAGGCGGGCACGGGACAGGCAATACCTTGCTGCCTGAAGGGCTTCGGCCTTAGGCAAGGGGGACAGTGTCTCTGGACACTCCCTATTGGGACTCTCAACTCTTATCATTCCAGTAGTCTTAGTAGCTAGGGGTAGCTAGGGGTAGCTAGGGTAGCTCAGCGGAGCGGAGCTAACTTAGATAACTGAAAGTTATCTAACGGTGAGGGGTCACCGACGTAGGAGGGGGCACATCAACGGTAGATAACTTCGGTTATCTACGTTAGTGGGAGCGGAGCATTTAGGGCTCGCCAACGGAGTTGGCGGCTCCACTCTTTGACCTCTGGTTTGTTGCCCGTAAGTCCCATCCCTCCCTCCCATTATTATATCTTCCCTTCGAGGTTGCTCTTTGGCATTGTTGTTATGTCTCATTTTACTTACTCAGTGTAGTTAAGGTTCTCCCTGTATATTTATTTGTGTGTGCATTGTTTGTTATAGTACTATTCCTGCATTGCAGTGTTTTATATTGTCAGTTATCAATTATAACTGACAATCGGGCACCAGACTAGTGGGCTCCCTACCCGTCACTTGTGAGTGTGTGGGTTAGGTGTAGGCTCCCGAGTTAGATCGGGGTCCCTGACTGTGCCCTTCTAGGCGGGCACGGGACAGGCAATACCTTGCTGCCTGAAGGGCTTCGGCCTTAGGCAAGGGGGACAGTGTCTCTGGACACTCCCTATTGGGACTCTCAACTCTTATCATTCCAGTAGTCTTAGTAGCTAGGGGTAGCTAGGGGTAGCTAGGGTAGCTCAGCGGAGCGGAGCTAACTTAGATAACCGACGAGCAGTTCAGATTCAGGATCGCGAGCTGTCGCGACCGTCGAGCGCTTAGGACGGGACGCTTAGGACGGGACGGGTAGGCATCAACGGAATGCATTTACTACCGAAATAGCATGTTAGAACATGAGGGGGTCGCATTCGCTGGAAAATGCCATTTACCTAATACAGTACGCAACAGAAATCGTCATTGTATAAAACGGTCATAGAATCTCGAAAAATAGTCCTATCACATCAAGCGAACATGCATAACCCATCTATATGACCTGCCGGCACTAAATTTCATCATCACATGTGAGGGGCTTCATCCCACTATCTGACACGGGTGAATTTCATTGGAAAGGGAATGGTGACCGAAATTCCATCTCTCTTATTCACATTACCAATATTGACTTAGAGGCCATGTCAATACAATATACAGAATACAGTAACAATGCCATAAACCCTAATGTCTTTGTCAGAATCAAAGGTACAAACAGTCTTCAATACGACTTTGAATATAGCATCACCAATGACGGTTGCATCCTAATTCCAGCAGGTTCTATTTTTGAATATAATGACCATATGGACCCGCCCTCTTCTGTCCTTGCTACAGTTAGTGATATCAACTCACACTATGATTACATCTCAGACAGACAGTATGAAACCATTATTGCCAGAATGAAAAACAAAACTGCGGAGGAAGAAAGTGAATACAGCTGCCCAGCGACTCGGAAGAAGAATCCACCTCCAACGCCGAAAAGAGCAAACAAATGGAAGACTATGATATGGCAAGCGATGGTTCCCTTTTTGCTGGAAAGAAAACAGCATGCAGTGGGGCAGCATATGCTATAAAAAACTTTGACAACGGGATGCCACTTGTACGGAAGATGAATATCCCCCCCTCAAGAACTTTCTCCGCACAGGGGCTCCTTATCAAGGAGGATATCCAAAACCCGAGTAGCACATCTGCTGAAATTGCGGGACTGCGATTTCTACTCACAGAACAAAAAGAGAAACTCCTCAAATCTATTACTCCAATGGTACATGCCATTGACTCTATGGCAGCAATATCTGCGGTAACAAAGGATGGCAGGTCCATGAGTGCTCGGGACAAACTACGTGAAGCTAATCGCAGAGATGTGCAGGCTGTTCGCCTACTGCTAGAAGAACTTGGCTTCTACAGTGAAGGAGACCACAGTAAAATCATCCTTAAATGGATCAGGGGTCACAATAATGACAAAGTCCATGACAGAGTGGACCGTACTGCTAAAAGAGCCTCATTCAGAGGGGGCTGTTTTGACATTTCTCGCTACGACCCTGCCGAGGAACTACCCTTCTCATTGGTAGCATAATGATTCGGGAATAGATTACTCCAAAATGGGGAATAGAAATTTCAATCTGTTTTTGGGGAATAGGTGTGTGACACATGCATATGCGTCTAAAGTTTTGCGTTTAAATTTTTAATAAATCGTTAAAATTTTCCCCCCACCCATCTGTTCACTTTCGTTTTGCAAACATGAGGAAGCCTCCGAAAAAGTACACTAGGGTGTGTCTTTCTTGCGATAATGGCGGGCGTCGTTGTACTAGACATGCCACGCGTGTTCACCGCACAAAGGAACACCCTTTCTTCCACTTAACCGCCTTAAACGGCACAGGGCTTGATACCTATGTCGAGAATTGTGGCTTTCGATTCAAGCATACAGAGTCGGTAAAGGTATGGGAAAGTCAAGATAGGGACCGTACCCCTATTTGGGACTTTCAAAACGATTTTGTGTATATAGAACACACGGAGGGTATGCCTTGGGGCAAGCTTGTTCCAAGTCGAGGAAACTTCAACTACCTACCTTGCCAACGACACTTGCTTACGGGCTCGTATCCTCCATTTCATTACAATAACGTCGTCGCGAACTGGCAAATGCAAGACATTATGCAGTCGTTCCTGAAAGTGCTTATGTCGAAGCGTGCGTTCAACGCTCAGTCCCTATCCCGAGCTTTGTATTGGTTTTGCTTGGTTGCTTCCCGTGAGCATCGCAGTGCGCACTTTTGTTGTGCGGGCTCGCAAATTATTATCCGGCAGAAAGGTGCTACGCTTTGCAAGCTTTGCAACGCTTGCGCTACTTCGATCTTAGCGCATAACAAGTTTGCCGCTCTTCGGCTTGAATGGTGTTCTATTAATACGGATACAGGAGTGAGTTCAACTAAGTTTTGTCGGGTAGACTGTGGAGCGGGCTTGAGCCCGGAATACTTTGAAGACAACTTCTCCCCACGGATACTAGTTCTTTAGATATAGGTAGGCGGCCAAAATATAGGATCTTCTTTATCCTGTGTACGATCGTACATTTTGTAGAAGGTTACACAATAGCGCACTCCTATGAAGCCCGCAGAATTGATCCTATGCTTGCACCTTGCGTCGGATTTAAACACTTTATGCGTGTCAAAAAAACACTTCACTTCGTCGTTGTACGGCGACTCTACCTCGTAAACGGCATTTTCGAACCTCCCTAGGAATATGTTGTATTGATGTGACACGTCGTGCTTGTCTGTGTGCCTACCAACCTCGCACATGTCGCTCATCATGCACGATACGTACAAACACCAATCCCCGTGGACGCCGTGGTAATTCGCATCAATACACTTCAATAGTTCCCCTGCTAGCATAAAGATCTCCTTCTTCCAATATGGGTTGCTCTTCGACACTAGAGGGTCGTCTAGATATACGCCTCTGTTCTTGAAAAAAGGATGCTTCAAGCTAAACGCAGACGTCCCGTCCTTCTTCTTGGCGAATCCCCACTGTTGCGCAGTTCTCCCCATGTTGAACCACCATCCAAGATTCCAACCCACCTTCGGAGCCGCGCCTTCTTCTTCATCGCGGTCGTCCTTTTTGTCGCGCCTCTCGATGCGCTTGCACGTTTCAGCATGCAACACGGATTCTAGCTCTCCGCACAACGCTTTGAACCTAGGCGAGTCGCTAATTGGAAGTCGCTTGCGCCTGTCTCCGCGATTCCCACAATATTATCCCTCTAGTCAAGAAAGAGGCCACGGTAAAAGCTTCACCATCATACATATAAGGTGCGTTCCCCTTGCTTTCCATTCCCTTGTAAAGATGTGTGTGGAACTCTTGGGCTTTTGTTGCTATCATTTCTTTCGCTTCTTCTGAGTTGAAAAAAACGTACCACGCTTCCACGTCTCCTAAGCTGCGGTCATACCCGGGGTATTTCGCAGGGGGTAACAAGATCTTCAAAGCTAACTTGTTAAAACATTCAGCTCTGTTATCTCCCACCACTGGTCGCTCGAAAGAATGCAACAATTTCAAGCATACCACGGACGCCTTTGAATATAGAGAATATCCTATAGAAAATATAGAGACGGGTACGGTATTTTCGCTAAGTATTATCAGATGTGTTCCCAAAGTGACCAAAAACCGTTCGATTACGAATCCAACGGGTTTTGGTCACTTTGAGAACACGTCTGATAATACTTAGAGAAAATACGTAGAGATAATAATGGTTCCTTCTCATGGTAATAAACCCTACAAGGAAATATCGATAAATCTAGTCTTCACCCGCAAATAAAATAATGAATCGAATAATAAATAGGGACGAGGATTATCAATCTTGCAGAGGCTACCTACCCGCCCCATACAATTGCATAGCCCTTTGGCAGAAGCACATCGTGGTGCGCGGGGAAGACGAGAACCCTACCAAGGATCCCCACTATGGACTCACTCGCCCCAACAAGCGGTGCGAGTTGCATAAGGTCCTCATATGCATGGTGGAGTATGGAGAGGCTGGCGTTCAACCATTAGAGTTTCCTTTCGATTGGTTCCCAATGCTCGACCACTACGCTATCATCAACCGCACGCAGGGTGCGTGGGTATGGTGCGAGGAGAGCGCAACCACTCGCATCGTTTTCCACGACCATGGAAACGCCGAGGATGGGAAAATAAAATCGACAGATATCTTCACCTCCCTTGTGTCGTACAAGTTGTGCGCTAAGTGCGCTAAAACATGTCAAGGGATGGTGCAGCCTCTCGAGAGGCACGAGCGCAATGCAAGTTTGAATATTTATGAACGTTTGAACGTCGAGTTCGAGCTAATATAGAATATAACGAATTAGCACAGACTAGTAACGATAACGAGCAAGTAAAACATATAATATTCGTTTGCAAAAACAAGTAATAATATGCATAGACTTGTAAATGTTCATGTTTATTCACCTATTGAGCTAGTGTCCAAGCATGGCATACACGTCTTGAAAGTAAAGCATTTTGTAAGCCTATTATGTCCGCATTCGCTTGGCTTGTGCCTTCCCTACGGGTCCCTTCGCGGCTTTGTCTAAGGCTTTCTCAACATCGCGTGCCAAAACCTTCAGGACTTTCTTATGCTCCTCGTCCACCGTGTTGGTGAGGTCTGTGCCCGCTAGAAAGTACTTCACGAACTCCTTCGTAACAAAGTCGAGATAACCCCAATGTAAGGCCGAGTTCACGGGGTTCAGCTGAACATCAGGGTCGTAGGACGCCACGCCCTTCAACGCCAAGTTGGCGGAGAACACCACCCGGGGCGTGCCATCCGCGTTGGTCACCCCTTGGTGTACCCCTCCCACCACCGCGCAGTCGCCCAATCCCACTTTATCCTTTCCCCCAACGTTCGTCGCATACGCGTCGAGGGTTTCCTTCGAGAGCATGAGGGCTCGCTGCTCGTGGAATTGGACATCGCAGTTGAGTTGCAACCTCTCTTGCGTCGATTGGCCTAGGAGCTCAACCGACGCGTCGAAGGACGGTGTTGGTGCACAACACAACCTTGTTGGGGATGATGGGCCAAGGTAGGCCACAATGGCCAAGTGATGAGGGCGTTCGGTGAGAGGTTGGTTAAGTGGCTGGTCCAAGTGCCAAGGTTGCCACCCGGTAAGGGTGGAGAGGACCGTATTAGGCGCCCCCTGAATCTCCCGAACGAGATTGTCGTTGATTAAGAATGCTTGATTCTCGATTGTGTACTCCTTACGAAGATTTTCCATAACCTTCGTTTCCAACTCGTGTACGAAGACGTTCAAGTGCTTTCGATCTTCGTCCGTGAGATATTGCTCGTAGAAGTCGGTCTGCACTTTCCCCCCCCCGTGTTTCGCGGACTCGTGAAACACCTCCAGCTTTCCTCCAGTGAGGGTTACCACCCCAGGAGGAAGATTTTTCCAATCCGGGACCTTGTTCACGGCCTCCCTCCACATACACGAATACCGCCTTTCCAGATGTTCTCGCGACTCGTCTGGTAAAGACACCACGAAGGTGTTAGCGAAACCTATAGCTCGCGTACGGTCAAAGTCGTCAAAAAATGTTTCCTTGACGGCAGGCTCTTTCTTTTTTTGTTGACCGCTGCATTTTGCGCATCTCAACTCGCCCTTGCCTCTTTTAGATCGTGTGCATGGTTTGCCCGCGTGGTCCATAGTCGAGGGATCTTGTCTACATTCAATAAGCTTTCCCATCTTGTTTAATTGGCCACATTCGCAACGTGAAGCTTGATTCGAAGCCATATTTGTTTAAAGATCGGGTTAGGTATTAGGCTTTGGTAGGTTTACTAAACGAGGAAGTCGCTACACTAGCCCGGAATTCACGGCCGTGAATTTCAGATTCACGGCCGTGAATATCAGATTCACGGCCGTGAATCGCGGGTGCAGGGCGTTCGGGAGGGGAGGGACCTGTATGGTATTTTCTCGAAGTATTATCAGATGTGTTCCCAAAGTGACCAAACACCGTTAGATTCGGAATCGAACGGTTTTTGGTCACTTTGGGAACACGTCGCAAAATACTTCGAGAAAATGCCGAACAAATTCACAGGTCGTCGGTAATAGCGCGTGTTCAGGCGTTGTCACCAAGCCCACATCAGCACTCACATAAACGTACGTAGCCCCTCCCGAACCCCATGCACCGTATGGTTTAGGCCTTTCCGAACGCAGTGCAGCCGCGATTCACGGCCGTGAATCAGATATTCACGGCCGTGAATTTCGGGCTCAAGATAATGCTCTATACTGAAAAGACTTGTACGGTATTTGCTCTAGGTATTATCAGATGTGTTCCCAAAGTGACCAAAAACCGTTAGATTCGGAATCGAACGGTTTTTGGTCACTTTGGGAACACATCTGATAATACTAAGCGAAAATACCATACAATATTTTCTCTAAGTATTATCAGATGTGTTACCAAAGTGACAAAAAACCGTTCGATTCGGAATCGAACGGTTTTTGGTCACTTTGGGAACACATCTGATAATACTTAGAGAAAATACCGTACCCGTCTTGTAAATTTACCGTAACAACTTGAGCTAATTTATCATATTAAACGCAACAAAAAAATGGCCGCAACCGTGGAGTGCACCCCTTGCAACATTCGTAGAGCGAAAAAGGACGAAGAACATCTTATAGAAGCTGGGACATATTGGCTTGGGTTGGGCGACGGCCCGTACCCGCCTCTACAAGATCCACACGCGTACCAATGTTTGACGCGCGTTTCGGAGCGATGCCAAGTGCATAAGGCACTTGTGAAAATGAAGGAATACGGGGAAGAGGATCATGTGGAAAAATTCGCATCGCCTTGGCGTATTTCATCGATGCTTGGACCCCGTCCCGAAAGGCAAAGCAAGTTGGAAAATTATTGGGTGTGGTGCAACGAGATCGCAAGCATGCGACTCGTTTTCCGCGAGACGTATTTAGGCGTGAACACCGAGTACAAGGGAATTCGGAACTATAACGGGCTTGTTGAAAAATACAAGTCTTTTCACGTGTGTAGCAAGTGCGTGCGGCTATGCCAAAACCTATGTCGTGGTTTGGAGAAGCCATCTTTACGCTCTGGACGCGAAGGACCTCAAGACTTTTTGACGGTCTCTTTCGAGTTGTTGTGAAAGAAGCACAATGCAATTTTATGAACACAAGCTAGCAATAGAACACTTTGTAATATATGTATGTTAATACATGTTCATTCGCTATTGATTATATGTTTGCATGTGTCTACGGGTACAAGCAAACTGTGCACATGAACAAGCCATCTGGAACTCGTGTGAGAGGAGGAATCATACAATGCATGTGGTACCCCTTGTCACAACCATCGCACACCAGCATTTTGCTTGCATAAGTCGCCTTAATGCATATTTCGCACTTCAAGGAGTGCGAGACGGTTTGGGAGCTCATGACCTCACGGTCCATTGCGTCCTCCTCAATAGCGTCACTTGCTTTTTTCCCCGCTAGCCTCTTCAACTTGCCGGTGATCTTGCCAAGGGGTTGTCGCCGAAGTGCAGAAGTAGGTTTCATTGGTCGGCCAGCTTTGGGAATCCGACCGATCAAGTCGAGCTGTTTTTCCAAAGGTGCTTTGAACTTTCCTTTGAATAACCCCACTGCCACCACGTCCGCGCACACACCACTTTCGTAGAACTCAGGGCAGTTGCACGTGTAGTGCACATAATCAGTCGGGGTTGTTGAAGCCTGCACAAGGACGAAGGAGGCATATAGGGAGACGAACTCGTTGAACGTCGTCACATTGGCGGGGGGGTTCACGGGATCACGGATAAGTGATAGGAACTCAGCGGCCATAACAAGTATTTCTTTCCGTTTGTCCGCGATGGTGACCGATTTCAGACTGTTGAAGGTCTTCATTGTAGGCAACACGAACACCATGGTCTCCTCGTCAGGTAGGTGGGGTAAGCGGGTCGCCTTGGTCATAAGTTCCATGACGTTGCTTTCCACCATGAGTAGGGCCTCCCGCCACATATCGTGTCGCACAATTGGACTAGTAGGCAAAGGATGTTCGCGCTCGAAAATAGTTTCGTTGCGAACATATTTCATAGCACTTTTATGAAACCGAGCCAGTTGTAGCTGTTTGCCGTTGCACAGAGCTGCCTTTGCCCACCGATTGTTGGACTCGGGGCTATTTTGCGTGGAAGGTTTGCCAGGAGGCATCGTCCCTAGCACCCAACCACTCCATTGGCCCCACCAAAAGTCCACGAACCACGAGCATATGTACTCCTCCTCCTCCTCGAAGGACAACATCAACAACTTGAAGGCTTCGGTGCGCACAGAAGTGAGGGTGATACGGTGAACACCGGCAACGCCGGTCTTGAAGCTCTCGACGTTATTAGCGTCGTTAAACATGCTAGACTTTTCGTTGAGTTTCATCTTGCAGTGTGCCCAACATATGCCTTGTTTGACGTCCTCCACCGTTATGATTTCGTCGTTAATGGTTTCGTCAACACGGTCTCCCCGCTCTAGGTGATTGAAGACGACCTGAGCGGTTTTGGGTAGGGACAAGTTTGCATTGTAAAACGCTAGGGAGTGGTCAAGCGTGTGAAGCTTGGGTTGCCACAAAACGCCAAAGGAAATGCGTATTGCCCGAAGGACGAGAAAGTCCACGAGCTCAGAGGCGAATGCGTCCTCGTGGGACTTCAAGGCCATGTAGCCCATTCTGAAACGTTTATCCAACCAGCAAGTACCGCCGAACTCAACGGGAAAGCCGTTCCAGTTGGTCTTGTAGGTGTCGTCCCGAGAGCGGTGGTCGCTAGTGGACAAAACTTGAAGTAGTTCCCAAGTAGTGTAGATCACGGTCCAGCGTTTTCGTTTTTGTTGAAGTTGGTAGTCCTCAACAAGTTGCTCGTAGTTGCGTAAAAGCGCCCGAAGGTTTAGCTTGCCCTTGTAGAAATGCGACTTTTTGGTACTCCACCCGTGACATGCCAAAAGATTGGACGCGAGCTCCAGGAAGTGGGAACAACCGTCTGACGCCAAGAGTTTTTCAAATTCTTGCTGTAGGCGCCGTTCACAAACGGCTGGGTCCTCCCTCCACTTGTCATGCCGCCAAGCTGCCATGATTTCCAAGCAAGAAGTTGCTTGGAAAATCAAGGGAGGTAAGTTGTTGCGTGAGTTATCCTTGTACGCAGGAACATCGGCGTAGCTTCCGTCTTGAAGAAGAACTTGGCCGTCAAACATGCACAACACCCCGGGGGTGTCGAGGTCCGTGATGGGGATCGCGAACAAGTTAGCTGTCACGCACTCGTGCATATAGTTACCGTAGGTTTTAATATCTTCTGTTTCCCAAATTCGGTACTTATTGTTGTAGGCATAATTGCAGATTGTTGCGTAAGCCGGTACTGTCGGGAGGCTGAGGTCGTCCTTCATTTCTAGGAACACGGACTTTGGCCCCTTGCCCATCTTCAAGTGCGTGTCCAAATAGGTTTTTACTTGAGGGTTCAAGCCTTTGTTGAAGAATCCCGCGTGATCGTGTTCTCCACTCTGGAACAAGTCACAACACTCGCTCGACTTTTGTATGATTTTGAAAAACGCTTGACAACCGCTGGACTTGCAGAACGAGCACTTAAACTTGTGTGTAATATAGCCCGTTCTCTTAGCTATGTGAGGTTTGTCTGCCTTGGAGAAGCCTTCAGAACACGCCTCCTTAATTCTTTCCATACACCTATCGAAAGATGAAGCACTTAGCAAGGCCACCCACTCTTTACGCTCGTGCGTCCGTGTCCGCTTGCGCCTACAGAGCTCCTCAATTTCATCCTCGGGATCGGAATCCTCATAAATTTCTCGTCCATCCTTCCCGGGGCTAGTGAACTGCAAATTTTCCTCCTCCTGGTCCTCCATGACTGTGAAGTGTTGGGGAGTGTGCTAGTGAAACTGCTTGTAAAATTTTTTGGCGCTCGATTGAATTAAGCATGGTTACATGTGACATATAATCTATTCCCCAAAAACAGATCGAAAATTCTATTCCCCATTCTGGAGCAATCTATTCCTCGATAACCTTTTTTCCCTTCTCATTATTCTTTTTTGAGGTCCCTATTTTAGGCGATATACGTAGTCACATCAGAAGAATTCAACGACTCTCACACTATCATAATTGGAGAACCCTACAGTCCCAAGGGAAGCATCTGAGAATGCTCAACGAGAATAACACCGCCCCCACCAAAGATATTTCCAAAATGACACCTAAAGCTTTCACCGCTTCTAGAAGTAGAGAACTCCTGGGTCTTCAAGCCTCTCCTGCACGCTTATTTAAACTGGGGAAAATCGGGTCCGAAAACTGCCCCTACTGCCAACAGAATACAAAATGCACCTTCGAACACATCCAACTTGAATGCCCAGGACATAATGATAGTTTATATAATCTTAGAACAACCCAAGATATCGAACTAAGGAAAATCATCGCTGAAGAAATCTCAGAAAAACCTAAACTACTAAACCCTGGAAAGGGTACCACATACATCAGAACACAACCATCGAAACTTTTTCCACTTGCTGACCTAAGACAGGAAATGAATGAGGAATTATACTTACACGCTCTCCCGGAAGCTAGCATGTACCGTCCATCAAGTTCAAAAAAGAATACCATTGCCGTGACCGCAAAGCCTGAAGTGGACCATGTTAAGGGAACAATTAAATATCCCGAACTCCAATATGTTCAAAAGAAAGAGTTTTGGAAACTTTTGGCTTGGCACCGCCTTTCCAACAAAGCAGTCCCATGCTCACTTGCGGAGTACTCGAATAGGGCACACGATATCCATGAAGCCCTCAATGCATGTAAGTTTGAATCGGGAGACCCTAAAAACTGCTATGCAATAAGAAGAAGCCTCTTAGATATTTTGGTGGATGACAGAAACCTTGACAAAAACGGCTGTGAACTTTTCTCCAACCCACTAAATGCCCACCCTAGAATTTACTCGAGAAGATGCATACCCACCACTAGAATGAAAAAAGCCCTCAGGCCCTTCTGTTATCATGGGAAAATCGGTTTTCGATGGCCTCGCTTGGGATGCCTACGTGGATCCGTTAACAGGCATTGGCAGAATAGTTTACGGAAATCCCCCCTTTGATGGAAAGGATAAGGGCAAATCTTCGGCGGTTATGACTACCTTGGAAATGGGACATAAAGCGGCCAACACTGTACCCGGATTTTCAGGAACATGGATTCTTCCACTGTCTCCCAAAAACCAAAAAGATGGTTTGATAAAGGATTTAAACTTGTTTTCAGATTCCCGCATAACACTATTCCATTTATCCCACATGGTTATTGGACGGGTGATGACCCCTACGTTCTCCCAGGTGGCGGATGCTATAAGGATGATTTCTCGGATGTCGTTATCATAGCTATAGACAGTGCACCCAGCGATACTCAACCAGCCTTTGACTGGAGGCCTACACAGAAAAAGATTGCTAGATGGTTCCTCAATGTCCTCCCTAAGTCCAGAGTCACGGAGAGGAGACTAGAATACACTGGAGTTAGCCCTGATATTTGGAATGAAGTTCTGAACGAAAGGGACAACGTACTCCCTTCTTCGTTGTGCCCATGGCCCACCCACGAGACCCCCCCTATCATCAGAATGGGGCTGAGCATTATTATGGCGGTCACCATGACACGACAATCACCAACGTAGCTTCTAAGCCCTTCATTAGCACCGTGAAATGGCCCAAAGCACTTACACTCATGGGGTACCTCCCTCCTCTTTTCGGTACTGTCCTCAACACGATAGGTGTTCCCCGTGGCAAGATTAAACCTCTCCTTAAAAAACTTTCAAGAATATGTAGGCAACACACCAGAAATAGGCGAGACGTGTTTCTGTTAAACACCCCCACCACCTTAAACACTGACCCGCATACAGTTGACATCTCGAGCAGTGAGACCATGACAGAAACAGAAGCTGTGCAGCAATCAAACGACTTTCTTCAAACCCTTTTGCAGTAATTTTCAAAAGTCTTGCAATATAAGGTGGCTCCCGTCCTCTAGGGGAGGGGCCCCCCCTCCCCTCCCCCACCACCCCCTCCCCGCCCACCCTGACCCCCTTCCTCAACGTCTCCAAATACCCCCTTAATTCTTCGACTTCCCTCCCCGCCGCTCAGATTCAGCCACCCCTCCACTCACCCGGCCACGGCTGCTTCTCCACCTTCTAGAGTTTTTTGCTTAGCACCTAGCTTTTTCTCTAGATGTCACCCTGCTGAAAAGTGGGTTGAGCCCCTTTGTGGGCGCGCTATAGTAGAGGGAGTAGCCCCTAGTGTTTTCACTAGCCTGCTTTGCAGGGTTACCGCACTCTCAGGACTTTGTCCCTTTTGCTAGCGAAAATGTTTTATTATTATTACTATCTGAGATTCGTCTCACAAAAAGGATTGGGCACAGGAGTCAGCTAGTTATTCATTGCATGCACCATGCGGTTATATGATGCATCTAGTTTTGATCATCGATACGGGACACATCGTTATCGTATATCGATTGCACCTACATAAATACATTCCACATGAGTATGTGCGTCGAGGAGGGGGTTCCACTAGCGCTTGCCACCGCATAGCTCCCTAACGACAACCTGCAATAAATCTCTAGAGGAATTGGCAATATGAAGATATGATAGGATATCATCGAACCATATTACAAACCATGTTGGCCTAGCACATCAAGATATCATTCATAAGCAATTCAATTAAGGTACACATAGTACAAATCATAATTATGGGTGAGGGCTTCACTCCATAATCTCGCATATAAAGAAAAATAATTACACAACAGACTCGGGTCAATACCCATCTCAAAGATCTATGAAGCTATGATGAAGCTTTAGCTGATGTGGCCACAATGTGGATGCATATCAAGTGCAGATTTCAAGTAGCTCTTCGCAGCGGACTTCGCACGAAATCTTTGCGGGTCCTTGAGGTCCGTCTTTTTCATAGGAACAATCGCACATGATCTGCAAGAACGATAGATGATGCGTTGAAAGAGTCCAACACAGTGAAGGACATAAATCGCAAGATTCAAAGCGAAATACGAAAAACCGGCAAGGGGCCGATATACCTCTTAGGTCGAGACGAGCTATTTCCTGACATTTTTGAGCTTCCCAACGTCTATATCTCGAAAAAAGTGTCTATATATGCAGTTTTATACAAGCTAAAACACTCCTTGAAGCCCGAGCTGTGGCTGCAAAGCTCAGTAAAATTCCGCTTACAATGCCATTGAAGAAGTTCCGGGTATGTTTTCACACCTACTGGAGCTGCCCTACGCGCTCGAACTTTACCCGAAGCGCGATTTTCAGGTTATCGATTCGATATGACTGTTTTATACGAAGTGTTGCGCATTAGGTCGGTGTTGCGCATTGGGCAGGGACGAGATATTGTGAAAGGGTATGACTACGTGCACCCCAAGGTCGCATTTAAGGGAATCCAGTGACACTGACGACCGCGCGACTGGGTTGAGTCACATCGAACAGATCGAGAACTCTAGAACTCGTGTCATGCGATGCCTATCTGCTATCTCTGCGAATCCAGTTAGGCTTGTGACACAAATATTCATTTGACATGGAGAACTTCGACATCGCGATTACTGTTTCGTGTTTGCAGATTCGTTCGTTGACCGCCTCGTTAATGAACGTGACACGCTTGTACGGAACTCAGCCGCGCATCTAACATAATTCACGCAACGCTTTTCGTTCGCCTCACGGGGCGAACTGTGCTCGCTACTGATTGTGGTGGTGATATGTGCAGGAGTTGTTTTTGTGCTGTTAATAGATAGTTTGAAACACATATAGGGTAGAATATTCTATATATCCGTGTTTTAATACTATCGCTGTACGCAAAAATATGAGGCTCAAACGGTGATAATATGTTTGTAAAGATATGACATATGAGAGTCTGAGAGTCTAAGTAGCTTATGCTACGTGCGCTGTGTAAGTCTGTACGAGTACGGCTACGGTGATGCTCGAGTACAGTACTCTAACACGTGGCTCGCAGTCACTATCGCTGTGACTCGCGGTCTCTGTCGCTATGACTCGCGGTCTCGAGCCGAATAATAATGCAGTCATCTGTCACATGCATCGAGGAATGCCATACAGGGGGCAGTACGGTATATCTAGTCCCCCGTGACACCACCACATTCTGTGGATGTGTGTGGCAGTGGCATGATAATGTCAGACAAGCAATATATCATAATACTCGGAAACGGAGCCAGCAGAGATACAGGCATTTGCATTGGCAAGAACTGGTCCTACTGGTGCCTCCGGGTCTTTAGAAATAGACATGCTCGCAGAGGCCCACCTTCTCTCGCCTCGGGTCACCCTATCAAGTTCTGCCGCTGCAGTGATGCTAATACAATCTGATCATGTCGTTGTTGTTGTTGTAGTTGCTGCTGCTGGGCATGCAGCTTCTGTGCTTCAGCTGCTCGTAGCTTCTCAACCAGCTTAACACGCCGGTCCTTAATATCCAAGAGGCGGGCAGTGAACTTGTCAATAATGGGAACCCCGTGTTTGGTGATAGGAAGGGCTTTTGTGAAAATGTCAGACTGATTGTCATCAGTCGGAATCCAGACCGGTGTAAACTTCCTGAGGGGCCCCTGACACCAGTTCCTAACCGCGTGGTACCGAACCGCAATGTGTTTGAGCTTAGAAGAGAGTGCCCGCCGAGTGATCAAAGTCTGAACTGCTGAGTTATCTACATTGATGGTGATGGGCTCAGCTGAGGGAAAGAACTTTGTCAGTGTGTTATAGATGGCCAGGGCGGAGGTGCAGGCTTCCGACATGGCAACATACTCTGCCTCTGTAGAGTGAAGGGCAGTGCATGACTTCTGCTTCTTTGACCACCAGTCAATGAGCATACCGTGAAAGTAGAGACAGTAGCCGGAAACTGAGTTCCGTGTGGCATGGTCTCCTGCATGGCCCGAGTCACAGAACGCGGTGAGCTGGGGTGCTGCAGGGTCAATAGCCATAGCAAGTGTGTAGTCCCTGGTGGAATAGGCATAGTGTAGGATCCGTTTGGCAGCGGTGAGGGCTTCAACTGTGGGCTGGTGGCAGAACTGAGCCAGATATGCGACGTGGTAATATATGTCGGGTCTGACTATCCTGGCTAACCAGAGCAGAGAGTAGATCAAGGATCTGAGGGGTGTCTCAATGGACCCGTCAATGGTATCAGGTGGGGGAATGGGGAGGGAGAGACCCTCTGCCATCGGTGATCGAGGTGGTTGCTTATCCGTGCGTATGCTGAACTTAGCACACAGATCTGTGATGCTCCGCTCGTGTGAAAGCTCAATCCTGATCGGGTATGACTCTCCTGTAGGAAGTGTCTCAGTCTGAACATCAACTCTGAGCTGGAGGAACTGGTTGAGGACACCAGAGTAGGTGGCCTGGAATGTGGACATGATGTCAGTGTGAAAGCGGGATCTGGACAGCTCATCGGCACAAGCCACAATGAAGTCATCAACGTAGATGAGGACTATGAAGAGCTGACCGTCAATCCAGCCGATGTACAGGCACTCGTCATATGTGGACCTGCTGAGTGTAGGGTAGCGGTCTGTCATGAATCTGTGTGCGGTCTCCGACCAGAGTCTGCCTGAGGTCCGATGTCCGTAGAGTGCCTTCTTCATATAGGCACCTACATATCCTTTGGGATGGATGTACCCCTTCGGAAACCTGACATAGTACCGCTCATCCTCAGGTATTAGAGCCTGGAGGAAAGCCTGAGAGACATCATAGTGGTATGGCATGAGTCTGTGTTTCAGGCAGAGCGCTAGTAGGAGTCTGAAGGCGGTGAGCTGAGGTGTAGGGGCAAAGGTCTCCGCCTCCTCATAGAAGGTGCGGTCCATGTCTCCTCTGGTGGTGCATCTGGCCTTGAACTTGTCAAGGGAGCCGTCTGTCAGCTTCTTGAGCTTAAAGACAAACTTACCGGGGAGGACGGTGGAGCCTGGGGGGAAGGCGGTGACTGGATCGGCCCTGTCTGGCTGAAGTATGCCGTCAATCTCTGACTGAATGGCTTTGTGCCACTGTCTCCAATTAGGGCTGAGCCGAGCCTGTCTGTATGTGGCAGGGTCTGGCTCGTCCATGAAGGCATCACTCGGGAAGTCTGCGGGGTCCGAGTCTGCATCCTTGAGGGCAAGGAGCATGGCCTTCTGGTCTGGGGAGATGATGGCAGCATCGGTGTCTGCATACTGGGTGGAGTGTGAGTCAGCAGAGTCGAAGTACAACTGGTATCTGTGCTGGACCTGAGGCTTATGGTCTACAGACACGATGACTGCAGGGTGATACTTATGTCGGTCAGCTGGCTTAGCCGAGCACATAGCAAAACACGGGTAAAAGACATTAGGTGCCCCATGTTTGTGTCTCCCTACGTTTTTGGACGCGTGCAATACATCGTATTGAACACATATTGCAGGCATATTGCACGCGTATTGACAATAAATGTTCAATACAATAAAAAATGTTACAATATGTGTGCAATATGCCTGCAAGCGCTCCAACATGTGTGCAACATAGTATTAGAATGAGCCCTCACGTATTGGAGACATATTGAAGTTCTGATGCAGAGAGTTATTTCAATATGCCTTCAACATATGTGTAGTATAGGGTTGGAGACATGCACCATGCATGTCGCAAACACTATGAAGGCATGTTGCAGACATATTGCCCACATATTGTATACATATTGTATACATATTGTATACATATTGTAAGTCAACATTCAATATGTTGGATACACACTGCGGACCTACTGCATACGTATTGAACATGTAAATTCAATATGTTGTATATATATTGTGGACCTATTGAATATGTATTGAAACGGAACATTCAGTATGTTGGATACATACTGCGGACATATTGCATACGTATTGAACATGTAAATTCAATATGTTGTATATATATTGTGGACCTATTGAATATGTATTGAAACGGTACATTTAGTATATTGGATACATACTGCGGACCTATTGCATACATATTGAACATGAAAATTCAATATGTTGTATATATATTGCGGACATATTGCATATATATTGAAACGGAACATTCAGTATGTTGGATACATACTGCGGACCTATTGTATACGTATTGAACATGCAAATTCAATATGTTGTATATATACGGTGGACATATTGCATATGTATTGAAATAAAAGTTGCCTATGTTGGATATATATTATAGACCTATAGCATACATATTGCACATTTGCAACATGCAGTGTGTTCACTATGTTTCCACTATGCGTATGCTATGCGAGATAAACAAAATAAGAATAGTAGGGAACACTCGAGCATCTTTACTACGATTAACATGTATCTAGCTAGGCAGAAAGGAATACGAATGGGACTATCAAATTTTATCATACCAACGAATACACAAAATAATGTTCTACTCGGGTAGCACTTCACTTGTGTCGCATGATCTTTTATTTTTGTCGCACCATGCGACATATCAATTATATTCTGGGACGACAAAACTGAGTACGGGACT
>LGRX02007115.1:0-31158 GCA_001247695.2 Cymbomonas tetramitiformis | reverse complement strand
TTTGAAGATAGGCTGCAGCGGCACGCGTTCGCTTTGAACAATCTCGACTTTTGGAAGCCCACATATAATCACAGCATCTGGAACTGTGCTATGCTCGCCACTCCCTTATGGGACCTAAGAACTAAGACCTCTCACTCTCTTGGGTCCCATATTATATAGATTTCGCACTTGTCGGGCACATCCGTGTAGACGGTCAGCGATTGTAATTCTTCACGTCTAGTCGAAGGTGTTGTCAGTAAGACCTCGATTGTACTTCGTAATGCTAGCAACACTTCTATAGGTGACCTCTGTGCGGTCATAATGTCGTCGTGATCTCGAGTTTCTGACGCATAACTCCTGCCATTCATTTGCCTTTGCAGGACCATCTGTTACCGGAAGCATTAAAAGGTGTACTTTCGTTTCCGTGTCGTTGCAAGCGATCATGGCCTGGTGCAACGGCTGATTTCGCAATCAAGTTACCTATGATGGAGATGACAATATATTTTATGCTCGCTTATACACCTGGGCTTGTTGCCATGATTGCGGTTCTCAAAGCACAGTTCTTGAATAATGTAATAATGTAATAATGTAATAATGTAACATACAATGATTATAAAAAAATGTGAAGATCGGGGTTCTTATACCATTGCTTGTACCATACACGTGACTTATGATATTTTTGTTGCCCGAATCGAGAAGAATTGTTTTCTAGAATAGATGGGTGGTGGCTAAAGCCACCGATTGAGATTCGACCATCAATTCAAATCAAGACGAGTCATCCGCCGACAGGCGACAAGGTCAGTGCAGATGTACCCGTCGCCAATACGGGTAAGATCCATATCAACGCGTCGGCATCGACTGCAGGCAGGCCTCATAGACAACTCGTACAGCGACGGGTAGATCCATTGAGGATCTACATGCTCGTTGTAAACGCCGTTGTACCAGGCCCAATGATATTCACGAAGCCATCGTTTTTTGAAGTCGTCGAAATCGATGTAGTCTAGCCGGAATCTGAAGTTGTTTGACATGCCAGGTCCTTGCCAATGGAACCCTTCATCGTCGTAATATGGGGCTTCAAAGTTGGAGGTAGGGAATATCTGCAAGAAATTTCCCCAATCACGAACATCCCCCAATCGACTTCGAGCAGATCACGTAATTCATAGAAATAGTGAGCCAAAGTTACAGGCATCCAAACATCACCAAACATGCCCGAAAACGTCAAAACTTGTTCTTCCAACGCCCACAAAAACGTTCTTCGACCCATGCCTGCACAAAGTATTCCTCACGCAATTGACGCATTTTCCGAATGTAAGGAAGAACAATCCCAAACAGGACGTAATGGGTATCCGCCATTCTTGATAATGCAAAGATGAAGCGGTGTGTCTTCCAGGAAGAAATGGAAAATGATCCTCCTAAAGGCCTCAAGCGATTTAAATATTGCCAAGGAGGGCTTGGGCCTCTCAAGGTAAATGCCGCAAACCAATAGGATGAAACCAACAATCACAAGATTGGCCAAGATAAGATTGGCGCGGACAAATGTTGGCCCAAGATTGGCGCGGATTGCGAGTTCTGGCAGGATACCGAAGTCCCACAGTTGCTGTCCGACTCCGACTCCGACTAAGGTATATAAGCTCAATACCTCTTACTTAGCCTTCATTTGCTGCTTACGCTCACCATCGTGCCACCCCTGCCACCTCCTACCAGAGAGTGAGCGACGCGCCTCTGCAAACTCGTGATGCCTCCAGTGTTAAGGTTTGGTGTGCATCGGAATCGTGCCAGTATCGATGTAGATGCCATTCATCGCCATGTGATGGTGCACATGCCATGCCCCGAATGCAATTTGCACCAGTGGACTTTGACAACGATGGCAAACCGCCCTGTCCGCCGCCCGCCGATGCCTCACAGGCATGATCTGATAATGGCTATGTGGCGCTTTACCCGACGACCTCGGTTTTATCTGTTTTTTGAATTGGTAGAGCCAGAACGCTATCCCGATCGCGCTGAATATGCACGGGGTGAAGCGTGGATGACTCCGCGATTAATGGTTATTCCAGTCGACGTTGTACGCCTATTGGTCTGTTGGTACCAGAATGACGAAGCGACACCTTTCGACGAGTACTGTATCAGTTGCGATTGCCTTAGTTGAGCAGGTATAAAAGCTCAATACCTCTTACTTAGCCTTCATTTGCTGCTTACGCTCACCATCGTGCCACCCCAGCTTGACACTAGCAACTAACAACTGACCACGCTCAGGCAAACTCGTCATGAAATGCGATTATTGTGACCTTCCTGCAAACGTTCGCATATGGTTTAATGCTGGTTCGTATCTTGTTGCGATAAATGAGCATACCGAACATTTCGCGTGTATGCGTTGTTCTTACGAAATATTCATGTGCGAGGAAGCAATGGACGACGAAGACGGAGTATACTGGGAGCTGATAGATTAGTAGACCATTACTTTCCGGCGTCTGAAAGGCGTGGAATGAACTAATTCGAGATCGCTTGCCTGGTAGCAACTTACGTACTTTGCAATGTAATAGTAACGCTATGATATGTTGTACGACCAGCTGACTTATGGCTTTTGCGACATATATATATTGTAACACTACTAACACTAGCAAACATTCTACTTGTAATTAAACGAATATACACCGTTCATGCAACAATACCCGTGTGATGATAGTTGTATAGCCGCGTTTTTTGACGCGGGGCTTGTGTTTATGAACACACCCAATCCAAAAAAGATATCTCTCTCCGTTGATTGCTCGATGATCACTCGAACCACAATGGCAAACCGCATAATGAAGGCATACCGTACCGCATAAACGCATATCGCAACCTACGTGGCTGCCACGTGTCTGCATTACACTGCGCGTTATGATGACGTGGCAGGTCACCCGTCGTCTATAAACCGAGAATAGTAACAGAAAAACACCGTCTAAAAACATGCATACTGGTTCACCTATCCCCAATAGTCTGTTAAATAGCCCAGCATACCATTCTCAACGCTGCAACCATAGTGGACAATAGGCACCGGGTCCCGCTCTGATCGCTGTCGCTGTACTTTGCAAGACTGGTGAACTTCGAGTGCCACAACAGTCTGTTTCCCTCAACCTCTTCCAAGGCTTACCAGTACGGATAAATCCGTCCCTGGCATCACCATTCAGAAGTCTCGTTCTTCAGGACTGCTATTGCACTCTCAGAATTACAGACGACATGTCTGTAATATGGCTCATTTTTGTTTTGTAAAAGACTGTTAATTACAGTTCTGACACTATCGCACAAGAGCAAGTTCCACAAATGTATATCTTTACAAGCAGAAGAATGCTGTATCTCATAAATTATATCATAACACTGCTGTTTTCGCGGTCTAAGCGAGTCCTGGCTATCTTTGGAATCACTGTTACGAAGGCAAAACAAAAATGAGCGTCTGCCTCACCCTTCCACGCCGCCCTACTTATTCTCACTATCTCTGAACAAGTGTAACACCCGCTTATCTTTCCGTATCTCTTCACTGTCATAACTCCTCACGCGTACCGTACTGCGCGTGCCATATGTTCGTCACAGAGACTGCTACAGCAAGTGTCACAACCCGGCTGAGGTACACGATAAGCCGTGGTTTGTGACAAGCGCCTAGTATTTATAACCATCCGTGTATGATTCCGGGAAGATAGCTTCCAGGTCATGTTGGCCTATTGTCTGAATGACCAATAACCAAAAGTCTTGGGGGAATCTTTTTTCAGCCAATAATTTGGCCACGATGTAGTGAATATACCAAAGGTTTATATCCACCAAAATATTTGTTGGTGAAATTTAATTTTTATATTTTCCAAATTCGCATATCCGTGGTATGATGACGTGTCTAGCCTCCGTCACGTGCTCACGTCGAACAAAACACAATCCGCTCAGATGGTTTCGCTCAGGCCTACCTCACGCTGCTGGACAGTGACTTACGGGGCCCGTAAGTCACTGTCCAGTAGCGTGAGGTAGAGGTCTGAGAGATAGACCGCAAGCATCGAAACTTAGCATACTTATTGGTGGGCGTGTTAGGAACAACATATTTTTTGCGCGCGCGAGATCCGTGCATATTCTGGGATCTGGGACACCGCGCAAGGGAGGGGGTCAATGGCCATGCATCGAGTGAACGGCACGGCATCATACGCACCGCATGAAAGTATCATGCATAGCGCAAGCGTACCACGCATATCATATACGCATAGCGAACACATTTTGAGCATCTGGCAGCGCGCTGTCAGCCCTAGCAAAAACGCGGATGTCTACCGCGTCCACGTTTCCGTTAGGGTTTCGTCCCCCATCCGCGCGCTCGCTTGCAAGCATGCATGCGCAGCGGATGAGGGAACCATTTACCAAAATAGTATCTCATATGTGTTATCTTTCAACATTAAATCGTACAGTCTGAACGGCCAACCACAAATCTCGCTAAGGGCCGGCGCGTTCGTGTGGGTATAGTGAGCAAGATGTTAGGTTTTTCGCGACCTGCAAAAGTAGCGAAAGCGGTTATCATTCTCCGCGATGCGGATACCCACGGACTCGGTAGAAATATTTGATCATAATCGATAGAAATAAGTTACTTATTAGATGAACACGTGATCTTAGAAATCTTCGCCTGGCTGTGCGGGGTCTCACTGCGAGAGAGCGCGCGTTCCGCGTTAAGTTGAAATTACATAGTTAACAAATAGTGTATTTACATTGCAAAATGCTCAAATGAGCGACATCTGCTGTAAAATGGGACAGTACTGCGAGTATCATACGCATGCCGTATGCGAGAGCACCGACGATGCGAGAGGTGAATCTGTCAAAAACCAAACCAAATCTTTTGCGTCTCAAAATGACATACCGTACACAAAAAAAACAGTCGTGATGTCGATATGCCAAATGCCATGCATACACCCAATTGTGGCGCACCCCACTTTGACTTTTTCGCGGGTACGCACGATTGAATGCAGATATTGCTACATTTTCAGTGCACGGTTAAGATGAATGAATTCACATTTCTCTTTACGAATGTATCACATAATGTATCCAAGATGTGCATGCTATTGCGCTACATCGGCTATAGCGAGAGTTAGACGTTGGACATTTTCAGTCTGGTATGACCAGTAATCCCACCGTATCCACGGTGACTCATGCGCGTCGGCACGTATAAGCACGCACGCATGAGTCAGTTGTCAGTATTCTTCCCCAAAAGGGCACGATTTATGTTAAAATTCTTCCCAAATGGCTCTAAAATTCTTCCCCAAAACCCCCTTGCCAGACAGCACGTACGCATGAGTTCCACTCTGAGCAACATGGCAGCGGGTATGATCAGGATATCGATAGAAACCTGTATGGCTGGTCTCAGGGTCAATATATATCTACGAAAACAGAGTGGCGGAAGCGGTTAAGGCACAGCACCCAGCGCCACTGGACGTTTCTTGGGAAGACCTGCGGGAGATTGTGGTGGTACATGACAAGCTCAAGGACTCGGCGGAGACTTGGTGCATCAAGGTTGTGCAGGAATTCGTGAGGGAGGAGAAGGATCCGTATGTTCTGTACGAGCTGGCCAAGCTAAGAATTGGCACGAGGGCAGTTGTGGCAGCAGTGAAGGCAGCCAGTCTCAAGACCAAGGCCCTGGAGGACGGGGAATCCAGCTCTGTTGCGCTTCCTCAGATCAGCAGGCCCAGGCAGCAGGCCAACTCAGTAAAACAACAAAGGAGCAAGGAAGTGACTCCACCCAGGAGGGAAATGAGCACGGCGGTACCTCCTCCACCAGTCGACGAGGGGAGAGGCACACCGCGCAGGCTCTGTTAGTTTTGCTGGGGTGGGTCACAACACGCAGCCGGAGAACTGGTGGGTGGGATTTCGGGACAACAAAAAAGGGCCAGCTAACTAAGTATGTGGAGCATCGCCTGAGGGATGGGACCAAGTTCGGGGTCAACGATGCAAAGATGAGGGCCTACAATATCTTGCACATGTTCCCAAACTCACCGTGGGGGATAGCATTCGGAGACTCGAATAGACTTTCTGACGCGCAGCGAGCGAGCTGCACCGGCAGCCAAAGGTTGGGCGCAGGATGCTCGCGCAGTCCTTGGTAAGAGTTCGAACCCTCAGTTGCATACTCTGCAAGCGCAGGTGGAGGAGCTGGTAGCCAGGATGGGCAGGCGTTCTACTACCCCAGCTCCCAGTTCAGGCCAAGCCATGTCGGACGAGGAGCAGGAGAATGAATGGCAGGGAGGCGTTGCTGCGTGAGGGACGAGTACCATGAGGAGGAAGTCGCAACCTGCACCAGGCAAGCTGAGGCTCACGTGGTGCTGGGGAAGCAACAGAAGATCGGCTGGGATTCGACCCACTTCGAGCAACTAACGGACATTCAGGGACCAAAAGTGGGGATCTCCAGTGAGGCCAGCAGAGGCTCTGTAGAAGAAAGTTGCTCTAGCAAAGTACGCGATCCATACTGCAAATAGTGCGCTGGCGCACGTGAGCAGCATCATTCGCCAGATGAAGGGAATGTTGGCCTCAACCAACCAAGGACATGAACGAGCTGTAGGTGGAGGAGGAGTTGCAAGCCGCAGTTTAGCTCTTCAGCAACAGCAGATGAAGAAGGAGCCCATGACGGAGCAGATGCAGGCGTCGCTGCACTCGCTGGCAGTGCAAGCTGATCGCATTGATGGTTGCTCCAAGCTGAACAAGGTCACCGCGACAAACACCGAGATCATGGAGAAGCGCGTCCACTTCGAGGGCTCCGACACGCATGCGACTGCCAATGGTTGGCCGTTTCGGGAGTTTTCTCACCTACCACTGAAGATATTGTTTGAACCCGGGTCACGCACAGGGAAGATATCTTCCTGGGATTGGCCGGCCCGGGGCCGTGTCACGGAGGCCCGGGCCGAAGGCGGACCGAAGGAAAAGTTGCGGATGGGCCGAGTCGCATTGAGGGGAAAATCAATAAATTTCCAAAATTTTATCGATTTTTGACAAATTGTCATACTTAAAATTAAAATTTTGCGCCTGCGGCGGGCAATTTTGGGTTCGGGCCGAGACGGGCCGAAATGTGGCAGAAGTAAATTCCCAATGCGGGCCCGAGTCACCTCCGCGGAAGATAATTATCTACCCTGATCACGCATGGGCACAAAACCAGCGCGAAGGCCTTGTACATCGTTGCTCCCTGCATTCGCGCCCCGATATCAACGGCTGCGACTCCGTGTCTTTCCAGGTCAGTATACACTTTGTCCCGTTCCGTTCATTATTTTGTCAGCGCTGAGCTTGAGTTTGTTTACGAGGGCGACGTCCGTGCAGCTTGTCTGTCGGCTTGGGGTTGCGATCCCCAACGCTCTGCCTGATTCCGCGTGAAATCATTTTTGCAGGCGGGTATCTGCCGCGCTATGTTTCGGTTTCTTTCAGACATCTGACATCAGCTGCCGTGGCTTAGCAGGTGACTACGGCGTTTTCCCCTAGTTCATCAGCGATGGGCCTGGTTCTCTTTGTTATTTCGTCAACGCCGACCTAGGATGAGGGCGACGTCCGTACCTGTACAGCTTGTATGTCGGCTTGGGTTCAATCCCCAACGCTCTGACTGATTCCGCGCGTGTTACTGAGTTTTGCAGGTATTACCCGCGCTGGATACAGTAGTGTATTAGATTATGTACGGTAAGAAAGTTCTATGGAGTAAACGATGCGAAAGAATCCACCACCTTCACCTCACCACACCTCTGGAAGCGAACTGAAGTTGCCTCTGGGACAGAGTGACCCACCTAACACGTGGCAAAGGCTCCACATACCGTTCCGGTCTTGATATAGCTTTTGCTGCTTCAGCGCGTGCCTCCCTCGTCCGAATCAAACACCAGCCCGCGTTGACATCTAGGGCCCTCACCGACCAGCGGTCCGCCCCACTGAGCCTTTAGCGACTGCGTGGTGGTGCACATGGGAGGATCCGTGCCCTTCACATAGAGGACTCCTTCAGGAAGTGTGCCGCTGTGCCCGGGCCACAACTGCTCCACCGACATGAATTAGTCCATCTCCCCCGCTGCGGCAACGAAGGCCTCGAAGTGGCAGGCGCCCAGCTCGAGCGTGGTGTCCGTGGACTCCTCGAACTCCACAGTTGCTGCAGGCATGCGGCTCCTCATGCGCATCGCGACGATCAGCTCGGACTCAGCGTCGTAGAAATCTTCTCACTCCGCGGTCCCCACCGTACATTCCCCAAGCGAATGAACCTCCAGCTCGGGCTTGGTGCTGGTGAACTCCTCACGCTCTACGGTCGCCGCGATAACACGGTCGATCGAGTGGATATTGTGCTCAAAGCATACCAGAGCGATCTTCAGCGCATCTGATCTTGTCCACCTGGGCTTGCTCAGCGCTGAACAATGTCACCAGCGGCAGGTCAACCGGCATCATGCTTGCCCTGGACGAGACTGCCATGTTCCTCACGAAGTCGATGACCAGTTTCAGACTGTTCTTCGTGGCCCCCGTGCCGCACAGCAGATCCTACCTGAGGTTGACCCCCGTCACGAAGCATCACATACGGTGTAATAATGGCATCTATCTGCGGAGTCTCAGGGGCGACAATACCATCCAGCACGAAGCATCAGTGCTATTTGAACTGGGCGGTGCTGCCGCCACACCTCGGTGGTGGGGGGCTGAGACTGTGGTGGTGGAACGGGATGGCGGTGGAGGGGAAATGCGGGGGTGGAGGGGGGAGAGGGGCATCCTCCTCCTAAAATGCGGGGGGGCTGAGCAGGGGGCTGGCGCTCCCCCCGTCCATCGGTTGTGGGTGTTACTCATTAAAAGAGTGTCTGCAGGAAATCATTCGCTCGCTAGACTGCAGCATCTGTTGTCACATTTATGAGCATGGTCATGTTTGTATAGAGGTAGGCATATAGTGGCATCCTCTTCTAGATTCATTTCTTTTGTAAAATTTTCAAAAATTTCGCACCAAACAGTTTGCGCTTTATCATTATTGAAATCCCACTTATCCGAGGGGGGCTCCAACCTCCGGTATGGGTATACCATATTGCATGTGAACAGTATTGTGTAAATTTAACCGGTAGATATCAACATCTGGCCACAAATGAACATATCTACCGGCTGGATTTGCGAAATAATCTGTTTTCGAGCGACCGACAACAAAAAAGATCTAAGTGTAAAATATAAGTTATCAACTTTGACACTGAAACCCAGCCATAACTTAGGGTACGTAGGCGAAAGAAGTTTAATGCGCCGTTTTGCATGCAGATTTTTTCATGTATAGCTACCACTTGTATGACATGCAGCCCCATACAAACAGGACAAGTATTCCACATAAATATAGGAATTAGCCTAGGTTTTTTGGGGGAAACGTGTAAGTGTTTTTTAATTGAATTTACCAAGCTCTATTGAATTTCCACCAGTTTTCTAGGCGGGCCTCTAGGCAGTTTGATATTACAATCCGATATCGGCGATAAATACGATACATCGATAGTATCGGTTATCGAAAATATCGATATAGAGCCTTGGTAGAGGTAGTTGCGCTCTCGAGAATATTCAAACGCATCTCGAGAATTTTCAAAAATGAACAGCAAGCCTCGCATGCACGGAGTTTTCATTTTCTCAAACACCTCGCCGCAGCAGCTGACTTTGGCGGCGGAGTCAATGCTTTACTGTTTTCATTACTTCCGGTAGTTTTCTTTTTGTTTTTTGCACTATTTTCACCGTATTTTCTTGTTCTATCTGCCGCCCCGCATTATCCTCAACAACAGGTCTACCTTTGTTCGCTCGGCGTTCTCTTTCGCACTAAGATTGGTTTTGTTCCCCTGATCGTGTTTTCCGACTTGCATATCTTCGTTCGGCGGCTCCAGCGCGGCACGTTTTGAGTGTTTGAATCGCACGCGGCAGGACGCCGGTCGTTTGCTACTGGCCGCATGCGTTTAACGCGTACTTTCACCCACATCTCATTGTTCGCAGGTTTGGCTGAGTAGCAACGCGATCGAGGGCTGCTCCTGGCGGGATCATTTGCCGCCCAAGGTGGCGTGTGTGCCGTAACACGCTGTATGTGCTGGTTGGTTTGCACGGTTTAAATGAAAGCGGGTTTTTCGAATGGTAGCAGCGCGACGGGGGACTTTCCTCGGCGGGATCTTGCCCCGGTCTTTGCCGACCATGCTATGGTGGAGAGTTGACTGTGTCGTGTGTAGGTGTTTTTGTGATCCGTACTCGCCAGAGTCGGTTTGTCGATTGAAAAAGTTGGTGCGTACGTGCTTCACAATACTAACCAGTGTTTGCCATTGTGTTCAGGTGGTGTGATGTTGTGAAGAGCTCTGGCATCCGTGTTTCGTACACACATAAACCCCCCAAGAGTTGCAGCCTGGGCTGCGTAGCACATTAGATGCCTAAGGCCACAATTTGCAGGTTCGGCTGTTGTGAATTCAAACTAATACGTTGAAGTTGCATTTGTGCAGCTAACATAGTCAGTTGTCATGTTTGCTAAATGTTTGTTCATTGCTAAATAATTTGTGCAATATGCCCCCTTGCAAGAATTGGGGTAAAGTTTATAAGAATTTGGAATATTTTGAAATGAAGCCGTGTGTATGTTATTTGAGTGTGAAAATGCAGTGCTATATGAGTTTAATGTATTCAAATGGGCATGCGAATTTTAAAGAGGAAAAAATAAAACTGACATTCCCTCGGAAAGTTATCAACTTTGATAACTTTCATCAAAACATTTCGGGAGGTCAGAAGTGTGTTTCTTGCAGTCACGTTCCTTTGCGACGCGCTCGGTGTGATGCATGTAGGAGCGCGCGCGCGTCAGGTGTGTGCGCGGTTCCCGATTGGTGTGATGCATGTTGGGCAGTCATCTTCATGCCATCATGAGGCTGCCGATGCCACTGTCGATGCCGCTGCCGCCGCGTGCGCCTGACGCTCTGAACGTCTGAAGTAAACTAAAGCCGACACAGAATTTTAGGTCATTATATTCGTTTTTCAACGCTGGACGTGCACTGGCGGCCACTGCGCATGATTGTTGCTAGAGTCCACATAATGTTCGGCCTTGTAATTTACGGTGACGGTGCTGTGTGCTGGTTGACGGCTTAAGAGTTGTGTTCGTTCACGTTGACAGGCTTCGTTTTTTATTGTTTTCTTGGTGAAGCGACTGGTCATCATCCCGTGTTGGAACCCGGTCTTTTTTGTCGCATGCATGGTCATTTCTGTCGCTGTCGCAAGAAAATGTTTCTGTCGCGCGTCACAAAAAGGAATCTTCTGGAAAAACCAGAAACGGGGTTTCGTTTCCTTAAAGGGACAAAGAACGATTTCATAAAAAAAGTGGGGGGACGAAACGACATCGTCATCGGAACACTGTCAAAACTGCCCAAAAACTTTCCACATAACAAATTTTGATCTTCAGCGTTATCGCACGCCTTTGGAAGATACACCATTCCCCCATCGACTATTTTTCGACCGCCCGATCGAATCGTCGAGCGAACGATCGGACAGTCAGATGACAGATTCTTGAAGAAGGGCATCTTCAAGTTGTCGCAAGGATCTTGAATACAACACAATCCTACATCGACCAATTTTCGACCGATCGATCGAATCGTCGACCGAACGATCGGACTGTCCGATCTCGCGTGCTAACGGAGACGTTCCGCAGACAAGATCTTGAAATTGTCGCAGCGATCTTGAATATACTCCAATCCTACATCAACTAATTTTCGACCGATCGATCGAATCGTCGACCGAACGATCGGACTGGCGGATCTCGCGTGGTAATGGATTCGTTTCCGAAGACAAGATCTTTAAGTTGTCACAGCGATCTTGAATACAACACAATCCTCCATCGACTAATTTTAGACTGATCGATCGGACCGTCGACCGACCGCCCGATCGGTTAAAACACAGAAATCCGCTCAATCGATCAGAAATTCGCATTTGAAATCGAATCTTGGGGTTGTCACAAGAAGTGTCGCATAGTCGCAAGACTGTCGCAAGGATTTAGAATGTAGAAGATCCACTCGGGATACGATACTCACTCGATCCTCGTAGGTCACTTCTTGAACAACTACAGTATCCTTTAAGCGGCCGACAACCCGTCATTCCGAGGCGCCGACAACGACCAACCGACCTGTGTATTGCTGTTTTTTTGTTTTCTGTTTGCCTGTATTAGTTTCTGAATAGCGCACTGTTTCCTGCAGTCCTGTCTGTTCCTGTTTTTTGTACTTTGTTTCTACGCTGGGATTGCGCGCTTCCGATCTCCAACGCTCATGCTCTGAGCGCGATGTGCTTTTTGCAGGATCTCGTGCGTTGAACGACGGCGACTGAAGTCCTGGCTGCTAGCTCCCTTTTAATATTTTGTTTTGACTTTGGTAGTGCTTCAATTCCTTCGGGAATTTTGCAAGCCGACTCCCATTTCTGCACTTTAGCGTGCAGTCGCTTACAGCAATTCGTGCGTTGTCGGCGACTGGCGCACTGTCTCCCTTTCCGAACTTCGTTCGTTTTTATGCAGGGAGTGCTTGGAGCCCGTTGGGCATCTTGCCCGTCGGGTTGGGTTCGATTCCCAACACCTCTGCTGACTGGCGTGCTGTTTTTTGCAGGATAGCATGGGTTTTCGGCGTCAGCAATGCTGTGTTTTTTTTGTTTTTTTTTTTTGTATTGCCTTTTTGCAGTTACGATGTGTGAGCTATTTTCCTGATGACTATCCTGACCTGTACTAATTTACAGATCTGTGCCCTCAGGAACTCTGTTTCGCCGTCTGTCGCACTGGATGGAGCTGCACGCATGTCGGCCGAGTTCGAAGACTGTTATTGCTGACTTTAGGATAGTTGAAATGTTTAATTTTATCGCTCCGTAGATTTTGTTTACTTGTTCGTTCCAGCTACATGCTTTTGCATTGTAATAATGTTATATGTTGGATTGTAGCAAATTCTTGTTTGCATCCTGCAGTGTTCATGTAATGAATGTGCTCAGCTACTGTAATAATATAACATATTAACACTGTGTAAAATTCCTGTTTGAAACAATAGACCTATTATTCGTCTGTGTGTTTTACCACTGGTTTGTTTTTGAAAATTATCATAAATTTCTGATAAGTTTTTGCGACAATACCCCCTAGACATCTATTTTGTCGCAGCTGCGACATAATATACCCACAGCTTCATTGTTGCCGTAGCTGCGACAAAATAATTTGCGACATAAAAAACCTTGCATGCGACAAAAATGATCCGCTACCTCCCGTGTTTGCTTTTCAAAGTAGGCAGATTGAGCGGTTTTCTTTCCCTCGCGGCCTTCCCCCGGTCTTGAAATACTGAGTGGGATGTTCGTTATCACTTTGGCGCTGTGTATCATGTGTCTCGTGCGGCGATCACGATCTGTCGCAAAGAAGAATTCTTCCTAACACCGTGCGTGACATCGTATGTTTTTTATAAGGCG
This sequence comes from Cymbomonas tetramitiformis, assembly GCA_001247695.2. Lineage (NCBI taxonomy): Eukaryota > Viridiplantae > Chlorophyta > Pyramimonadophyceae > Pyramimonadales > Pyramimonadaceae > Cymbomonas > Cymbomonas tetramitiformis. Next base: position 17,790 of record LGRX02007115.1, on the reverse strand, counting down.
GCATATGATAGCGTTCGGGGAAATCTCCCCGACGGGTCATCCCCGGTTTTTGGAAAACCATACTGCCGTTTGGGGTTTTTTCTCTCTATGTGTGTTTCATGGACGTGATCTGAGTCGCTGTGAACGACGCGCAGACTGTCCGCCCCAGCAACAGCTAAAATGGCCGTCGAGGCTGGCGGGCACGGTGCGCCGTGCACTCTGTTTTCTTTTGCGGTATTCGGCATGGTGTTAACATGATCCGTTTCTGACTTGTTGGATTTCGTGTTGCAGGGCTATCCGAGCATCAGCGTGAAGAGGTTTGGCTCTGGAGCAACCGACATTTTCAGTAGAATTTCAAACAGAGTTTTTGTAGCTTGTGCCAGAATTGCGAGGAAGTGATTTTAAGTGTAAGTAATGCTTAAGGTAGTGATGTAGATCAATATCTTGCGCCTGCATGTATGTTTTTAAAATCTGACATTCGCATATGGTATCATTTAATGTTACCATACAGTAATGCTGCCGCTACAACTCGGTATTTTATCGCCGAAAATATACCGCACTCGTTCAAATACAGCTATAGGGGATCGACCGGACTTCGAAAAATTAACGTACGTGTCTATACAGCTCATTGCAAAATTTTCAAGATGGTAGCTTTCATCTTTAAAGTTATCATTATTTCGAAGTTATCAACTGGCCAGCTATATGGTAGTATACACAGTATTTAGACTTTCGGCCTGCAATAGTATGCGTCACAATATCTAAAACTCGCTGAGTCCATCAGACATAAAGCCATTGGCCTGTAATGCTTTTATGGTAGAGTCAAATTCACAGATCGACTTTTGTCTTACATTTATATATATCGGTTTATAAAACGTATTGCGATGTAGACGTTTCATGCCAATTTTCTTCAAAACGTTGATAACTTAACACTTGACTTCGAGGCTACTACATGGACTTGCCATTACTACTACCTGACTAGTACTATGATTAGTACAGTAATCGTTAAGGCATCTGCATATTACGGTATGTATAGTGCGTACGGTGTAGAGTTCATAGATCTCGGATATAAAGCACATTACTAGTTGTGACGGTTTGGAATCTTGATCAAACATCATTTTTCAGGTTGTTCAATGTCAGAGGAAATGAAACTATACTTGCGCACGGAATAAGTGCTCTAGAATATGCTGAAAACAAATTTCTAGATTTCTACGCTACATTCGTGGAATTCCACGTCATGTTCAACGTTTTCTTTTCCGCTAAGGATATTCACTCTTGACTTCAAAGAGAGACTCCATCATCAGGCAAACATAATGTTGAGAGAAGCGTCTCCTACATAATATGAACTACCGAAACACGACAAAATTGCTAGTTTCTTTCCATATTACATTGTCCAACATGCACAAAACTCGTCGTTCGGCGAGAGACAAGTGTGAAGGCACATTGGCTCAACCATGGAAAGTTGAAACTCAAATAAAACTCGATGTTGCAGCATCGTTTTGGATAGGACGGCTTTCCGGTGGTCTAACAGAATGACGGGTGTTGTAGGTTTCGTTACGACCGTTAAATGTGCTTTTCAACTTGACGAAGCACCAAAGTAATACAAGAAAAGAGGAAGGCCGTGCTAACTCAGTACCAAAAAGAAAGTATTCAAAAGGTGTTGGATAGTTAGGTGACCAGTAATGATACTTAAAAGCGAAGTAAGCTGGTGGACATCGCAGGTATGTCAAGCAAGCACGACAGCGAAAACTGAAGGGGACTTGAAGCACGCGATTTACACCAACAAGCAGGCCCTTCCACACCCGTAAGTAAACGGAAATCCATATGGAGAAACCATAGAGAATTTACGGATGCAGTAGGGGGAAAAAAAGTCAGCGTGGGATCTTTCTGGAAAAAACAATGAGAGACAACGGAAGTGGGTTACTAGCAATCTGCTCACCGTAAGAAAGGATGAGTAGCACAAAAAAGTTACTAGCGGCTGGGTGTGGTAGACCCGTGTACAAAGCTAAAACCTCAACATATTCCTCAGCGCTCTACTCGAAAGCATACAGTTGCAGAACCACTAAACCGGCAATAATGCCATTGGCAGGCACCCAGAAACGGGTGTAGCGAAAAGCACAAACAGGCACTTTCGCGATATTAAGTTGCTTTCGGACATTCCATACGTATTACACTGTTACACTGTAATATTACAGGGTTCGCCCGTTCGTCAAACTAACTATGAAACTGTCCGCTTATCTGTTGATAACAAGACGTGCTTAATCGAAGAGATCGAAGCCCATGTCCTCTTCCTCCTCTTCCTCTTCAGGCTCGGGCTCAGGGGCGGCTGCCGCCTCGGCACCGCCAGTGGCGGCAGCAGGTGCGCCACCAGCAGCAGCAGGTGCGCCGCCACCACCTGTTCAAATAAAAAACATTTTTCAGAAACTCGAAACTAAGTTAGCAGACCATTTCACGTGCTGCGAAATATGTATCGCACCGCAAAAGGGATCCAAATCCAGGCAAAGAAACTCACCGGAGCCAATGTTGCCAATGAGACTTCCGAGTTCGGTCTTCTCCAAAAGCTTGGCATAAAGACCAGGCCAGTAGGGCTCAATCTCAACCTTGGCGGCCTTCACAAGCGTGGAGATCTTGTCGGCTGTGATAGGAATCTCGTCATCGTACAAGATGAGAGCGGCGTAGGTGCATGCAAGTTCGCTGGTCGACATTGTTGCTAAGTGAGTTGAATGTAGTATTCAAAAAGAGTACGAATTAAATTCGTGCTCAGCCGCCTTTACAGACCTTAGCTGGAACAAAACCAGAGCAAGAGGAAAAGAAAGACGCTTGCAATGAACTTAACGTTTTCAGTTTTCGCGGCGGTCGCAGCCGAGCGAACAGGACCGAGGACGAGCGGACGGGAGCGGGAGCAGCATCGAGCAGCATCGAGCATGCAGACATGACGATGAGACAAGAGACATCCGATCGAGCATCGGGGCATCGGCATCAGCATCGAGCATGCAACACGATCGGTCGAACTACTACTTGTGACACAGTGACACTCTGTCCTCTCAACTCTGTGACACTCACACCGTAACTGTAACTCTATAAACTGTAGGGCTCGATTCGATCGCGATCATCACAAGTTGAGGACCGAGGACGAGCGGACGGGAGCGGGAGCAGCATCGAGCAGCATCGAGCATGCAGACGTGACGATGAGACAAGAGACATCGAGCATCGAGCATCGGGGCATCGGCATCAGCATCGCGCATCGGGGCATCGGCATCAGCAGCAGCATCGAGCATGCAACACGATCGGTCGAACTACTACTTGTGACACAGTGACACTCTGTACTCTCAACTCTGTGACACTCACACCGTAACTGTAACTCTATAAACTGTACTGTAGGGCTCGATTCGATCGCGATCATCACAAGTCGAGGTTCAGAAAATGTATACAGTGACACTGTAGGGGGTGTCACGTGAACGTACAGGTGGGGGGAAATCAATCTCCAAAATTGATTGTGGTTGCGAGTGGTTGTTCGTTGTTGGAGTTCTGACTTCTGTGGCATGACATGGCGTGGCGTGGCGTGGCGTGGCGTGGTGTGGCGTGGCGTGGCGTGGCGTGGCGTGGCATACAACGTCTTAGAGTTGTAATGAAACCTCACATGTGCACTCAGACCCGTAATTTTACCGAGGAAATTACCTTTGTCGTTTGGTCTGTACTGTCTCGTCTCTGTACTGTACTGCGTCCGTGACAGAATGTCAATTTCCGCGTCTCTGGTTGGAGGTCCACCGTTTTTCGTCGACGACAGTACAATACGGACAAAAAGGACGACAATATAGAGGCAGAGGCGTGGATGTCGCCAAAATGAAATTAAGTATGGTGCGGAACGGTCGGTACGTACATGCTACAGTACACACCGGACAATATACTGAGTACAACCGACAGTGTAGACTACAGTACCGACGACGGTATACGACGACAGTACAGACGACAGTACAAAACGTTGTGGAAAATACGGCATGCGTATGCCCCTCTCTCGTTTGGCTGCTTTCAAACAGTTCAAGTTGAATATTTCTGCGTATGCCTTCTTCAAATATTGAGCACACAGTAAATTATTTTAAGTCCTTGGCAGCCATGAATACTTCTGATGAAGCACCTACTGAGCCTATCCCTGCGCCCGAGACCCAACCGCAAATCCCGCCCCCTTCCATCATACCCACTCCGGTGACTCTGTGTGTGGATGATGACGACCACATGTTCACGAAGAGAAAACAGCCCGCTCCCAAAAGAAAGGCCGCTCCAAAAAAAGCCCCCGCAGCCAAGAAAACCAAACCCGAGAAACCGAAACCCGGTAGCACCGCGAGAGTCTCAAAACAACAACCGGCTATGACGCTTGTCGAGGTCGAGTTTCTGATCGAGTCTCGCTTGAAACGCCAGAGTCAGTTCGAGGGAACTATTGCGAAGAACGACGACATTTGGAAGATTATCACGGCCGAGCACAACAAGAAGTTCAACGTTGCTAGACTATTTACATCACTTCGCAAACGCTACAGCGTGGAGACAACGCGGTATCGAGAGTACTACTACGAGTGCAACAAGGAGTGGACTGGAATGTCCCGCGACGAAAAAGAGGAGCAATCTGAGAACGTTGTTCGACCGACTTACGCCGACATCTTTGAGAAGTTTAACTACAACAAGCGTCCACTCGTTATCCCCGAGACCTTGTACGACGGCGAGTGCGACACCTGCAACAGCAGAATCAGAATTTCAGCAGAATCCTGATGGAGGAGACCAGACTTTCGGAGAGGAGGACGACATCCACGATCTGATGGGGGGTGACGACGATTGGGTGACTGACGCGGTATTTTCAACGCCTGCCAATATCTTGAGTGTCTCAGCGACTCCTTCTAGACCACAGGGCACAACTCCCGCGCATTCCCCCGCCGATACGAATGGAACGCCCTCCACCACTCCCGTAACTCCCGTTCCCTTCACGGATCTGTCGACTGAAACCCCAAACTCTGACATAGATGAGATCGCTGCTCCTGCAGCAAACCCCGCTCCGACTGCGAACCCCACTCCTGACTGCGAACCCCGGTCCTCATGCGAACCCCGCTCCGACAGCGAACCCCGCTCCGACAGCGAACACCGCTCCTGTTGCGGTAAACCCCGCTCCGACAACCAACCCCACTGCGACAACACACCCCACTCCCATTAGCCCTGTGAACCATGCTCCCCCCGCCGCTCGTCCTGCTGTCCCACTCGAACGCATTGGTGGGGGGAACCAAACTGGTAACAAATACCGTCCCGACAGCAGCTCCACTCCGAGCAACAGCAAAAACCCCACCAAAGGGGCAGGGCGCGCGCCCTTCCAACGTTTCACAAATGCTCGAGGTTGAGGAGAAGAAGGCGGCAATCCGCAAGGAAGGACAAAACCGAACGGCAGTTTTGGGACCTGGGCATTAGGCCAGACCTAGCACCGAGTTTTTGCTAGTGGGAGCTCGTGGAAAATGGCTACTATCCCATGGTCCTTGTGGGAGGACCATAATCGATTATGGTCCTCCCACAAGGACCAATGTTGCAAGAATTTAATTGGGTATTGGTTCGGATCTAGAAGGCGCGCCCAATGATTTTTAGTATCAATGGGACATATATTAATTACTTCGGTGCTTGGTCCGGCCTGGATCCACCCAATATATCCATGGCGTTCGCATTTGCGACAAGCACCCTCAACTTTTTCAGATTGCATTTTTTTTGAAAATTCAAAAAGGCACAAAAAGATACGATATCTTCAATAATATTTTGGGAATAGTATGTGCAGGCTACACCTGCGTCCATGCGATCATATCGATCTTATACGCATGTCCCCATCATATTTGGGCCATACGTCATGTCGGAGTGCATATATTGGCCATCTCTAATGCTTATCAACAACCGTACACCTTTTTAGTCGGTTTTTTAGCCGGAATGGGATAATCGGTGCAAACATGACCCATTATCCACGATGCCCGCTAGAGTGCATTCACAATGTGGTAGGAGCGTATGGTAACTTTTGAAGTATATCCATGAAATGATTTTTTGAAAGCTTAACATAAGCCATATGGGCAAGTATGTGAGCGATGTGCACTCGTTAGCTTGACGCGAAGTGAAAATTAGAAGTGCAAAAATCACAAAATCCTTATTTCACTCGGGAGCGATCACCCGCCACGGTAAACGAGAGCTCAGATGGCGACTAGAGTGTGGACTATCCAACTAAGTTTTCATATTTGGTCATAAACTCAAGGTGTGCGACCATGAGCGGCGAACACCGCGCACCATGCAACCGCTAGGACGCTTAAAGACTATGGTCCTCGTGGGAGGATCTTTTTTTCGACGATTTCGATAAAAAAAACATATCAAAAGCGCACCCTTTAAGCACGCCCCTCTAGCACACGCGTGGACGATCCTGTAGGGGAAATTATTCAATTGACTCATAAATATGATGCCAAAAGCACGTATACGCCTCAAAGATCCATGTGGCACTCATAATAGTCATCGCGCGTTGGTCATGAAGGATACAATCGTGCCGCACAAGCCGCACGCCCCCAACAGTCGCGCCGCCCATAGCCGCGCGATGCCCCAACAGAGAGCGCACCGCAACGGCAGATTGGGGGAAAAGTTGTATCCTTCGTGTTTCACTCTTCGCCGCCTACGTGGCACCATGGGGATTCAGTACTCTGTACCGCACCAGGATTGCCATCAATAGCCAGAGTAGCTCAACGGCAGAGCGATCGTCCGGTATGCGAGAGGTCACGGGCTCGATCCCGGCCTGGCTCACCTTTTTCGGGCTTCTGGTCTAGCGGTACAGTTTCTGTTTCCCCATGAGGTTATGGGCTCTTACCACGCTTCCACTGCGCAGGTGTGACGCCGGAAGCTGGTTGTGGTTGTGCCACGTAGACACTTCAGAGTGAGGTTGTGTCATGAAGGATACAATCGTGCCGCACAAGCCGCACGCCCCCAACAGTCGCGCCGCCCATAGCCGCGCGATGCCCCAACAGAGAGCGCACCGCAACGGCAGATTGGGGGAAAAGTTGTATCCTTCGTGTTTCACTCTTCGCCGCCTACGTGGCACCATGGGGATTCAGTGCTCTGTACCGCACCAGGATTGCCATCAATAGCCAGAGTAGCTCAACGGCAGAGCGATCGTCCGGTATGCGAGAGGTCACGGGCTCGATCCCGGCCTGGCTCACCTTTTTCGGGCTTCTGGTCTAGCGGTACAGTTTCTGTTTCCCCATGAGTTGGTCCTTGTGGGAGGACCATGAATTTGGATAGTAGCCAAAAAGCATTAGGCAAGCTGAAAACTAGTTGTAGTGTGCGTCAAGTTATTTCAACGGTTCGTGGAAAGCACAGTGAGAAACCTGACGAAGTGTATGACCTGGTGAGCAGTTTTTCAGGCAATGCGACATCGCGCATGGAGTTGTTCGCGAGAAAGAAACGCACAGGTTGGACAGTGTGGGGCGACGAAGTAAACTAGATAGCAAGCTAGCAAAGTACATACTATATATTAATAATAGTATTTGTAAAGAGTTCTCTACTTGCATCTCATAACTTGTGTATCCCGAAAGCATACAATAAAGCATCCCACTTGCATAAGTCCTAGTGGATCATACATCAAAGCATCCTCCTCTGGCATATTGCGGTCCCTACCATTTTAGAAAACGTTAGTATGTGCACTAACGGTGTGTTATCGTGCCTTAACGGCATACTAACGCCGCGTACTTTTAGGAAGCGTACTAACAGCATACTAACGCGATGCGTGAGTACACAATGTGAGTTAGTATGCTAGAATGTGGGAGTTGGTGGACTCGTGGTGTGGTGCATAGTGGGTCATGGATGGGGTCCAGATTCACTTCAATGATGTTCTAAGGTGATTGGATGGTGAAATGGGCACTGGTTAAGGAAGTCTGACCCGATTTGAAGAAGCTGATATTGGGGCTAAATTGCTTTGGGAATGTGCTACGTTAGCATGTCGTTAGTATGCTCGTTAGTACACTATGACAATTACACGTTAGTATGTTAACGGCATACTAACTCCCAGTCTCCTTAAGTGTGGGAGTGGGTGGACTCGTGGCGTGGTGCGCAGTGGATCATGGATGGGGTCCAAATGCACTTCAATGATGTTCTAAGGTGATTGGATGGCGAACTGGACATTAGTTAAGGGGGTATGCCGCTGTTTGAAGAAGCTGATATTGGGGCTAAATTGCTTTGGGAATGTGCTACGTTAGCATGTCGTTAGTATGCTCGCTAGTGGCTACTACCCAAATTCATGGTCCTACCACAAGGACCAATGGGCAATTGCGGTTTCGATCACTAAATCGACTATTTGAGGCACAGGTAACATTTGCACATGATATTTATGAGTTAAATGAATTTTATTTCTTATAGCGGCGGCCCCCATGAGACTTTAGGTGTGTGGTTGAACGACACGCTTTAGGGGTGTAATTTCACCAAAAGCTTGAAGAAAATGGTGGTCCTACCACAAGGACCACCGTATTTTGAGTATTAGGAGTCACATGCGGGGCTCACGGTGATGCTCATGGTTATACATCTTGAGTTTATGACCAAATAAGATAACTGAATCGGTTACTTCGCACCCTCATCATCATTTCCGCTCTATTTCAGCATGGCGCATGTTCAACACAATGCAAATTCCGAATTTAGTGAATTTCGGACTTTAGAAATTGGCATTCATCCATTCTAAAATGTACACGCCAGTCGAAAAATAAGATATTTGGATGATGTTAGACTTTCAGAAATTCGCAATATATATATACTTGAAGATTTAATGTGCCGCACACACCAACCTTGCGATATATGCCCTCTAGCAAGCAATTATGATGGCTGGCTGGTCAGCTCGCGTGACCACTATTTTAGGGGGGAAACCAACGAGCCAATATATTAGAGGGGAAGCCAACGAGCCAACGAGCCAATATATGCATTCCAACCGGGCCTACCGCCCAAATATGATTGGGACATATGTATAGGTTCAATTTGATGGTATCCGCGCAGGTGTAGTGTTGATATATGATTGGTAAAAATTATTGAAGATGAGTCACTAATTTGCCACATTTTGAATGTTCCAAAAAATCCGTTTTGAAAAATTTGAGTGTAGAGGTTTGAAATGCGTTCGTCATGGATATATGGGATGGATATAGGCCAAACCAGCGTTCAAATAAATTAATATAGGACCTATATATACCACCTTTCATTGGTTAGACACCACAAATCACGGGAGGTGGCCAATTAAATTATCGGAACAATGGTCCTCGTGGTAGGACCAAATCGTCGATTTGGTCCTACCACAAGGACTGCGGGGCAGTAGCCACTAGTACACTGTGACAATTACACGTTAGTATGTTAACGGTATACTAACTCCCAGTCTCCTTAAGTGTGGGAGCGGGTGGACTCGTGGCGTGGTGCGCAGTGGATCATGGATGGGGTCCAAATGCACTTCAACGATGTTCTAAGGTGATTGGATGGCGAACTGGACATTAGTTAAGGGGGTATGCCGCTGTTTAAAGAAGCTGATATTGGGGCTAAATTGCTTTGGGAATGTGCTACGTTAGCATGTCGTTAGTATGCTCGTTAGTACACTATAAGAATCACGCGTTAATGTGTTAACCATATATTAATCAACATGTTAAACGTGTACTACAGCGGTATATGCGCGTAAAGTACGCAACCACTGCACATGCTGTGTGTTCCACGAAATCACACAACGCAATATGCCGAGGGACCGTCCACGGCCTAGAATCCCGTCGATCGAAACATCAGTTCAGTCCTCGTTGTCATCCTAGTTGTCGTCAGAGTCAAGTGATGGCTTTAGGCATTCAAAAAAGTCAGCCGTGGGGTCAAGAATGACCGCGGTCTCCATGCACGGATGTGGTATAACGACGACCTGCTGTTCAACTTTGTTGGCTAAGATGAAAGGCTCGGTTTTCTTCTCGAAAGCCGCGTGGGTCACGGTGCGGGTTGAAGGTGTACACCGTCTTAGTCACATCGTCCGGCCCGAGAATCGAGTTCCTCTGACGGTAGGCCTTGATTTGTTGTTCGGTTGGCTTTGCCAACCATTTGACTCTCAATAAGATGTACAGCCGTCCCGCGATCTCCACCCGCAGAATGTTTGTAACGCGGCCGTGCCTGCATACCGCCACCATGTTTGATACGCAATTAGTTGGGACATAGTGCATCAAGTACAGAACTTTATGCGCTATCCGCAGACTAACTATCTTTATTCGGTAAGCACTCACATACCCGGTGGCTTCGTCACACCATTTTTGTTTCAGGATCACCTTTCCACCTTCACCCACACATTCGTTCACGAAGAAAGCCCGAAAGTAGCTGTATATGTTGATATTATCGCGATCACTCCCAGCCAGCAGCATGTTTCATGCCTGTAGATAGGTCGAACGTGGTACATTAAGTGGTATGGTTTATACACTAACCGCATACTATTCCGATTTGGGAGGACGCACCTGTCAACTTCCTTGGTTTTAGGCAAACCCTTCTTGTTCAGGATCACCCTTCCATCTTTATCCAACTGCTCATTAATGAAGAAAGTCCGGAAATAACTATGTAAGGTGCTCTTGTTGCGATCACTCCTAGCAGTGCGATAAAAGCCATCACCGATGGTCACGTAGGAAAAGCTTCGGCAAACCGGGTTCGGCCCGACCATGAGCAACGACTCGTACTCCGTGAACTTTCGACCCAGCCATACTGTGGGATCTGTGTACGCTCCAAAAAATGGCTCGTCAATGTGTTCGGGTTTTCCTAAAGCCTGCGCGTATTTACCTCGGCGTGTCTTGGGAATACTTCGAACCTTGCGGTTCCAGCTGTGCATCCACAAGAAATAACGTTGTTAGTGCTCTAAAGGGTACCCTAAGATACCCTTTATGCATTTTGTGTACCTTAACGGTATACTAAATCTCGGGATCGGGCTCGGGCGAAGGTGGATCCGGGCGAGAGGCTTGTGCACGAAGAGTCGCAAAATGTTCACCTTGACGTTTATTGTTCATTGCACAAATAGCATTTCTGCCCCACACGCACACCCCACCCCACCCCGCCCTCCTACTATGTGACAGTCGCGTTGTTAGTGTGAATTTATCAGAAGGAATCTTTTGGGGAATGTTGCATTGTTGGTACGCTAACGGCAGGCCTTAGGGCACTAACGTTACGCTAACTGAACGGGAATGTGCTTTAGTTAGTACGTCGTTAGCATGTTTTTTGTACACCAAACCAATCACCAGCAAAGCGTGAGTAGCCAAGCGGGCCTCTAGCAAGGTTGGTGTGTATGTGGTAGGTTTCACTTTCGAATTTTTGCGAATAAAAATTAGCAGTCGAATTTTTAAAGGCTTTAGAGAATCTTCCATTGTGAGTATGACGCCAACTGGACGCTAACGGGACGCTAACGGCAAGCCTTTGCGCAATAACGTTGCCCTAACTGCACACTAACAAAAGGAATCTTTTAGGGAATATGCCAATGTGAGTTAGTGCATGGCACCTTAACGACGTCATAAGGGGGCCGTTAGGTGTTTTGTTTCATCCAGTGCACTAACCTAGCGACCAGTTAGTGCAGGGGTGGAATAATAATAATTCCAGGGGTGGAATAATCGATGACGATCGCGATCGATACGTGACCTGCGTGCCTGCGATCCCCAACCCGCGAGCGCGAGCGTCATGCGGTGGATTATTCCATCTCCAATCGTCCGATGGCATCGCATGGCATGGCATGGCACACGTTTCGCAGAATTCGTCATCGTCATCGTTATCGTCGATCGTGCTCGCGTGACGAGGACGTGCTGTGACTTCTCACGCCCCCCAACGCGCAACGGGAACTGTAAAAGTTCAAACTCACCGTCGTCAACGCTTCACATTTCACCGTCCAGCAGTGTGCAGCAGCGTTTGGTGGCCTCGCCAGCGGGTTGCATGTTATGATATTTCTCATTCTTGCTCGCTGCAATATGTCACAGGTTTGTAGTGCATGTTTTTTATATGTATATGTATTATTTTGTGTGTGCTTAGCGCGCTCATCCTTGGCATGCGCGGAACTTTGACTTGGAGTGAACGGGAAGATTCCCGCGAGTCCTTTGCACTCGAAATAGTTGGTTCAAATCCAACTCACTCCACCTCTCCTTTTCAGTTTCCTTCGTTAATTTCGTTTGTCACTTATATTATTTTCATCTTTACTAAACGTTACTTGGTTGGTTTTGTTTTTCAGATCGCTGAAAATATTCGAGTGGTGAAATCAATTTTTCCACCATCATCTCGCGTCCACATTCGCGCTTCTTTGAGGTTCCTAGGTTGCTAGTTATGTTTTGCACAAGGGAATCTTTAATGCGTTTTCCGCTTTTTACTAAGTGTTGGTTCTTTGCTTTACTTTTCAGATCGGCTGTTTTGGAGAAACCCTAAATGGAGAAAATCGACCGCCTCGAGTACTTCATGAGCTTCAAGCTTCCCTTCGAGGGTGCTAGATCGATAGATTGTTTACAATCGTAGTGTTGGAACTAGAAATCGTACGAATAGAACGTTATTTTGCGTATTGGTAGGATAGAGATGAGTAGTCTCAATTGTATCCCATCGTGCCTAGCTAGCTACACTATCGTATTAATATGATTGTATTAAACATGCTCGAGTGTTCCATGCGTATGCTAGCCTGTTTCGCACGTATCTTCATTGTTTGTTCATGTCACTATTTATTGCGGATTTCGTGCGCTGCGTGAAGCTCGTATAGTGTGTCGTTAATGTACTACTAAAAACACACAAACAGCACACTAACGACGCACTAACAATAACTGTTAATGTGCATAGTTAGTATACCGTTAATACACTAGGATACCAGTTAATGTGTAACTCGCATGTAGTTAATGTATGCTAACAGTGTGTTAACTATGTACTAACCACCCGTTAATGCACGGAGTTAGTGTGTTATTAGTATGCCGTTAATGTGTAAGGTTTAGATACACTAAGTATGCACTACTTATACACTATCTACGAACTAACTGCCTGTTAATATTCTCTGTTAGTGTGTCGTTAGTGTCCCGTTATTGTTCCGTTAGTATGCACACTTAGGGCACAGTTAATGTCCTAAACGCAAGTGATCATATTGAGTTAGTATGCCGTTAAGGTGTCGTTAAGGTATGTTTCATAGAATGCACGACCTAACGGCACACTAACGTTGCGGTTAGTGTGCCTTTAGAGTACGTACATGCACACTAACGCGCCGTACTCTTATATAGTTAGTGGGTCTTTAGCGTACCGTTAGTGCGCGTACTAACATTTTCTAAAATGGTAGGGAGTATTCGTCACGCAACTCCCATAGCGTGTCTCGCAAGTCGTCACGTCGTGCCGCCATTTCGGGATTGACGGTTGCAGACGCTTCGAGCTTTTGGGAGAGCATGGTGTATGCAGTGGATAATGTTCTTCCTGGCACAACGTGGGCAAGCGGGTGGAGGGTAATGTTCCATGAGCTCGAGCATCTCTGCATCAGGGTTGTTGTGAGACAAAAACAGTGCATAGTCAGGGTCTTCCATGCCCGGAAATAATATGCACATATTATGCAAGACCATAGATGCATATATCAAACCGGACGTGGTGTTGTGAGGCAGATCGGATGGTCTCATATTAAATCTAAACTTATTCTTCCACATACCAAAAGCTTGCTCAATATAAAAACGAGTCGAGGATAAACAAAAGTTGAACCATACTTGTTCTGCGGTGGAAGGAGACGAATAGGGCACCATAACATAAGGGCCAAGAGACACGCCTCCATCCGCTAGCATGATACCATCTGGCGATCTGGGCCACCCAAGTAACCGACGGGATCGAGTTGAGCGTTCCGCCAATATACACTGCGTTTGAGAATTGTGATATCCGAAGCACGACCTGGGTAATCAAGTATACTATTATCAAAGTAATAATAACTAGTCACGAAGGCGAATACAAGAATAGAATACCATCCCTTATAGTTCTTGTAATCTTCCTTGGTTAAAGAGCACTTAGGATTATAAGGAACATGCGAACCGTCGCCAGTGGTTGCGACATCAGACAAACCGCGGCGATTGCCAAAGCGTTCTTTTATCTTAACTAGCTCTTGGGGTGTAGGCTTTCTCATGTATCTAGGTCCATGGACCCTTTTAACGCCAACATGAAAAGCGATCAACCACTTAACGAAAACCGGGTGAGAAACTTTAAGCGCATGCACAGTCGGAGCCAGAGGACCACCATGGGCCAAGAAGTAAATGCAACCGTAAACTTTATATTTCGTGGTGAGCCTATACTTTGGAATAAAGCCGACATTGTCACGAAAGAATCCGTTTGCTACACACATGGCACCTGTGGGAGAGGGCAAATGACCATCTAGGATATATCGTCGCATAATGCCATTTATATGAATCAAAATGCATTGTTTGAATACGATTTCATATGGGGATGACTGTGTTGCAATTTTTGCATGTTGTGGAATTTTCATGTGCGGCTTCTGGCTGCATATATTTGCGATTGTGTGAAAAATATAGGCGTTGGCCACTCAAAACTAAAATTAGCAAAATCCGTCAATACATCGGCATTTTCTTCTCATTATTTCATGTAAGTGTTTAACCAGTCGAAGCTTTAAGCTTTGCATGTTACAGAATTTTCGTAAAGTGGTTAAATCGTGTGTAAATTACGGTCAAAGGCAAAAGTCAACGAAAAACTAGCCGTTGGGGGAATTCCTAGATGGTCATTTTACCCCCCCCTCTAGGTGCCATGTGCAAGGTCGTCACTAATACGGATCGCAAAGACCACGAGACATACGCATGACCTTATAGAAACGATCTTCGGGCCGCTCAAAGATATGTGATAGGGGGTTGAGTCGCGCCAATCTCCCCGATTCAAATGTCTACGCCGCGTGGACTTAATGTATGCAACTTCCTCTTCGGGAAAGACAACATCCAAGCTTGCTTGGATGTCACCTATACCGAAGAGTTCCTCAGGATCTTCGGTATCTTCACCCGCGAGACGATCGCGGTTGCGTTTTGCCGTGGCCATACTGCGCAGCCCAAGGCTTTGAAGTAAGCCAGGACAAAAGGCAAGCGATACCATCAGGAAAATAATAAACTGTCTCTGCTGTGCGGTCGGTACACTCAACTGTACGTGCGCTGGAACTCGCCGGAAGCCCTTCGCTGTTTGGCATGGTTGGGTTTGGGTACATGCAAACCCAAACCCAAACCTGCCTCATGATGTGCAGCACGCGTTTTGCGCATAACTTGCATCAGAGGTTGTGCGTTTGAGGGTGCACCAATATTGCTGTTAGCAATATTTGTGCCAAGTCTCGTGCGCTAGAACGCACAAGAAGCCCTCCGCTGTTTGAGTTTTCATCCGTTGTGCACGAACGTGATAAGGGTCTATACAGCTTAGCTCGCAGTCGCGACTGCAAACTGAGCTGATGCGGCCACAGATCGGCGCAATCAAGAGCTCAAAAAGTTCCTAGGAGTCTAAATAAGATATATATGTGAGTTACGAACGTTGAAAAAAATGTTTCCCTAATCTACATAAGGCATGGTTACAAATTTGTGCAAAAATGAACAAGTCTCAAGTATTAGCCTCTGATTATAAGTAGAATGGTTGTGTCAAGTAGTCATCGTGCAATGTTATATATGTACCGATCGACCAGTCATGAACCGATCGATGCGCATCGGATTTGATTTGTATTACGTCATAACACCCCACGTGTGGGGCGGACACACAAAATGCACACGCGTGGGGTGGACACACAAAATACGTGGGGTTTCCACCCATATATCCCAAGAACAGCAAGTCTCATATAATCAGCTCCGAAATCGCCAAAGGCATCGTACTCCAATCAGCTATACAGTAAACACTCAGTATTAAGGAATTCACCGTTAAGGAATCAGCCAGCGTTTGGGGGGGGTCACGATTTTAGTGATTTGGCTGGCTGGACCAAAAAAAATAAGGAAGAGGTCCGAAATAAGGAAGGCCGTCGCTGGCTGGCATGCTTTCGGCAATCTTAAAATAAGGAATTGACGCTAGCATAGCTTGACGCGGTGCACATGGCTTTAGGCTAATTATTGCACATGGCATTAGGCAATTGCAGGCAGTTCTTCGTAGTGAGACTGTGATAGTATGCCGTCCTTCATGTCCGTGTGAAGCTCTCTAAGATGTTGCCTACTCGCTGGGTCCATTTTATCACTTCGAAAAATCAGCACACAGTTTTCTCGAAAATTTCAGTTTGTAAGGCTGAGGAAGATAACGAATGGCGCTGGCTGGCTCATGAATCGCGTTCCTTCTAATGAACGAATTCATTAGCACGCTGGCGCTGGCGGGGGGGTCACGATTTTAGTGATTTGGCTGGCTGGAGCCAGATCTCTGTTTCATTAAATATGAGTGTTTACTGTATGACAATAAGTGTACAGGTATTGTCTGTCCCGCACTCCCATATCCAATCGCCCCTGGCTGGTCAGTATTTCTCGCAACGAGCGCGCCATGTAAGTACACCTGCATGAATATCGCGACGTTATCATCATCATCGTCGTCGTCGTCGTCATCATCGGCGCAGTGAGGATATTATCGGCACAGATCTCCCTATACTATAATATCGCCAAATTCGTCTAAAACTGCGTCGTCGTGTTCATCGGAGTCAGCATCTGAGACAGATATGAGTTCAGCATCTATGTTTACTACTTCCCTAGGAGACCTAGCTTCTTCTACATAAACTAAGGGAAGGTCGTCCGCCGCCACATATTCCGCTCCTCCGCCAATCGTTGTCGCTGCACATACAACGCTAGAAGAAAGTCATTCCCAGCAAGCTCGTACTCGAACCCCCTAAACAACCTCGGTCCCCATTCGTGCCATTATGCTAATATAGTTGAAAGCCAATGTAGAGGACAAAAATCCGGGTAATACGTAGTAACGTCGCTAAATGAGTTATAGAAGAGCATCAGTATATTGTGACATCGGATGCCGATATGCGTATTCCAACATAAACGCCAATAGCCTTTGTCGGTCGGTCGCTCATAAATCTATCATCTACGTTCCACATTACCAGTGCATCCTGTACGAATTTCATCAAATGACCTTCTGCAACGTTCAACGGATCATGTAAAGCCGCGATATACAAATCCCACAATTCAAGCTCGTATAGTAACGCAGATTTCGCCATTACGCCGACAATACCGATAAAATACCCCACACGATGTATCGTTGTTTAACCGACGGTCCGCGATCGTCGCCAACATCTGATGCCAAATTATCCCGGGGTTACATCTTATATGTGAGCATATGTTATGTCAATCGGATATTGTATACGATTACGACGAACGAATCGGTGATGTCGAAATAGTTGCCATACGGTAGATCGGGTGATACATGCACAGCAGCATTATCACATAACAAGAGAGAGACGATATAGAGATCGGTATAAAGTATACGGAATGTAAAGGTAAGTGAGGGTGTGCTAAGTCTTCGGCCTGGCACTGTGCTAACACTTCGGTCTGGCACGGGAATGAGATTAAGGAGCTGCTAACTCAAATGTACTGGAAACGGAAACTGCCCGGCCGCCATGCTTGTCGGCTCCCTTATACCAATCTTCCTACCGGAGTCTTGTATGTTATTCTTATCTCAGTCTCAATTCGACATCTAACATTCTGATCTCATCCCACTGCTAATTTCCCGCCTAATTACAGCATTGGTTCATATTCGATCAGATAATGCATGACAGGCAGGTAGTTCAACTACCTCCTGGTACAGCAGCACCACTAGCTGATCAGTGCTTAAGGGAACCGTTGTGAATGATCATCTAAG
>LGRX02007114.1:0-19117 GCA_001247695.2 Cymbomonas tetramitiformis | reverse complement strand
TCTTCTTCTTTGCTGCAGCGCTGCAGCCCCGGGCTTTAGCTGAGGAGGGCGCTCTGCTTCCTTGTTGCCAAGCCGAGGACTACCCGGCGTGCTCATACTCTCGTGCTACCACTGTTCCCTGGTGTTGGGGCTGGCCCTTCATCGGCATGATGCCCTGCATGATCCCTGGAGGAGTCCTGTTTCTTGTGGCGACAGAGTCCAGCTCTCAGCAGTGACGTTGGCTCTCGTGGGGGGTCTCGTGGGGGGTGCCTCCCCGACAGCGCTCCATGGGGGTGCCATCCGCCTGGAGTACGGGAGCAACGCGCTGCTCTCCCACTGCCACGTCCTCCGGAACTTTGCCGACACGACAGGTGGCGCCCTGTATATTGTTGAGAGTCAGATCGCGGTGCAAGACTCGTCCC
Organism: Cymbomonas tetramitiformis; assembly: GCA_001247695.2. Taxonomy (NCBI): domain Eukaryota; kingdom Viridiplantae; phylum Chlorophyta; class Pyramimonadophyceae; order Pyramimonadales; family Pyramimonadaceae; genus Cymbomonas; species Cymbomonas tetramitiformis. The sequence continues at coordinate 18,716 of LGRX02007114.1, read as the reverse complement.
TTGACGAGAACCTCGGGTACATCTCTGCTGGGATGCTGTACATGAAGAACAGCGAGATGGCGCTGGGAGGCTGTCAAATGACCTCTAACCTGGCTGCCATCACTTTCGGCGGGGTGGCTTTCATGGAGGACAGCCTACTGGCGATCCAAAACTCAAAGATGCGGTCCAACGTTGCCGTGTCTGGAGGTGCGCCCCTGCCCCCTGCCCCCCTGCCTCCCCGGGCCGCACGCATCCGCGCAGTCAGTTTGCAGCGTGGGTGACTGCTCCGGTGGATTGCTCCGGAGCTAGCGATAGACCCCCGGCCATGCTGCCGCAGCCCTTCCTCCGTGGATGAACTGTTCTCTGACCGCTGGATCAAACTCGCGGCTTTCGTGCTCACTCGCGCGCGCGGCTGTCTGCCTCCAGGGGCGCTGTACAGCAACGGCAACCGCAGCTACTCCGTCATCACCAACTCAACCTTCGTGGAGGTAGGGAGCTCGCAACAGTCTGCTTTTTGATACTCAAAAGGGTTGTTTCAAGATAGGAAAGGCTGCTGGAGCATGCGCCTCCCATGGTGGCTCGTCCTCTCTGCTTGGCGCAGGTCATCGTCGGCGCGCCTGAGCGGATGACGCGGGTGTGCGGGGCTCGACAGAACGCGGTCTCCAGCGACGGGGGCGCCCTCTACAACTCGCATGCCGCGTCGGTGCACTTGGTCGACTCGGTCATCTCGTTCAATGAGGCGGTCGGTGGTGGAGGCGGCATCGCCACGCAAATGTTCTCGTCGCTTTCCCTGGATGGATGTCTCATGGAGTCGAACACCGTCTTGTCGGGGTATGGCGGAGCGATCTCGCTTTCGTTCAGCAAATTTGGGATGACTCGCACACGCGTTGTGAACAACATTGCCGCGGTGAGTGAGAAGCGCTGTCCCGCCGAGCTGCACCGCGTGCCTCCTGACATCAGCTTGAGCATGTGGGCAATGCTGTATGAGGGGCGTTCTGCCGACATAGCTCAAGAAGGACTAATGGCAGAGATTGTGATGCGGCAGGAGGGTCAGCCTGCTCCGGACGCAGGCCGCGCCCACCCGCATCGTGACGTGGGCCGCCTGCTGTAGGCCGTATGCGCGCTTCCCAAAGACTTTCAGAACGATCCTCTGTGTGTTGTGAGACTGGTGATGAGGCTGCCCCGGCGCGCCAATCATATGCATCTCTTCCAAACGATGGACCAGTAGTGTGCTTCCTCCAGAGGATGGACCAATAGTGTTTCTCCTCCAGAGGATGGACCAATAGTGTTTCTCCTCCAGAGGATGGACCAATAGTGTCGCTTTGCCAGAGCGTGGACCAGTCGTCTGTTTCCTCCAGAGGGTGGACCAATAGTGTCTCTCCTCCAAAGGGTGGACCAATAGTGTCTCTCTGCCAGAGGGTTGACCAATAGTGTCTCTCCTCCAGAGGATGGACCAATAGTGTCTCTCCTCCAAAGGGTGGACCAATAGCGTGTCCCTCCTCCAAAGGGTGGACCAATAGCGTGTCTCTCCTCCAGATGGTGGACCAATAGCGTGCCTCTGCCCCAGAGGATGTCTCTCCTCCAGAGCACCGAAGCACACTCGTATTCAGGGCGTATTTTTGAGGGAGCAGCCTCAGCTCAATATGTGGCTATTGCATCATGGGCATGAGGATGCCACTCCCTCCAAGGGTGGTGCGGACCTCTTCCATCCCGGGCATGATGGGCTGTGTGCATCGGTCGGGCGTGCGTGCTGCTGGCCAACAGGGCAACTGAGCTCTTGTATATGTGGGGGGAGTGGAGGGCGCGGGTTGCAGAACGGTGGAGCGTTGTTCGGCGAGTACTTCCAAGCGGTGCTGGAGGCTAGCGTTTTGGTGCGGAACAGCGCGGAGAAGTCCGGGGGGGCGATGCTTATAAAGAACGGCACGGTGATGCTGCTGGAGATGTTGCTGGAGGAGAACAACGCAACCGATGGCGGCGCTTTGGCTCTGGAAGTCACGTCGGATGACCTTCCACAGTCCAAGATGCTCGCAGCCCCGGTTATACAACTGCTGGGAATGGGCACCAACAATTTCTTCGGCGAAATTGTCAGCCTGCCCACGGACGCCCAATTAAGCTTCCAAGGGACAGCAAACATCTCGTGCACTGTGAGCGCGGTGGAGAGCTTGTTCTCGAGCAACGCCGCCATGCTCAGCGGCGGCGCAGTGCTCGTGCATGCGCACACGATGCTGGAGGGGCGCAACTGTACATTTTGGGGCAATACAGTGCACGAGGTCAACGGGATCGGCGGTGCGGTAGCAGTGCACTCCGGGGCCCTGGGGCTGTCTCTGGACGGGAGCCGGCTGTACAGGAATCAGGTGGCAGATGGCCTCGGGGGCGCGCTCTTTATAGAAGATGACTCAGTGCTGCCTGCTTCCTTATCTCGCCTCGAGTTTGCGAACAACTCGGCGATGCTGACCGGCGGAGACAGCTTGTACTGGGTGAGTCAGCGCCGCGAGCACACCTTCTCAAAAGGCGCCCGCCATCTCTGCGTTTTGCCGGCAGTCTGTCCTTCCTCGCCTTCGTCTGTGTGCATGGACTGGGGGCGGGGGTTTAAAGGGGGTCAAATCGGATTGAACACTCCAGATTTGTATCGGATGTTGGCGTGGATCAGAATCTGCAGATCCAAAGTCGTCCTCAGCTCCCCCTCAGCTCCCCTCAGCTCCCCCTCAGCTCCTCCTCAGCTCCCACTCAGCTCCCCTCAGCTCCCCCTCAGTTCCTCCTCAGCTCCTCCTCAGCTCCCCCTTAACTCCTCCTCAGCTCCCCTCATCTACTCCTCAGCTCCCCCTCAGCTCCTCCCCAGCTCTCCCTCAGCTCCTCCCGCAGCTCCCCACAGCTCCCCTCAGCTCCCCCTCAGCTCCCTCAGCTCCCCTCACTCTCCCTCAGCTCCCCCTCAGCTCCCCCTCAACTCTCCCTCAGCTCCCCCTCAGCTCCCCCTCAGCTCCTCCTCAGCTCCCTCAGCTCCCCCTTAATTCTCCCTCAAATCCCCCTCAGCTCCTCCTCAGCTCCCCCTCAACTCTACCTCAAATCCCCCTCAGCTCCCTCTCAGCTCCCCCTTAGTTTCACGCCAGAAAACATTCACCAGTTGAACTTAAATCACTGAGAATCTACTGCAATTGAGGGTTCCGACGAATCTCCGGACCGAGTTGGCGAGTGCCTTGTCCCCCTGTGTGCAATGTTGGGGGAAAAAATTGTACGCATATGCGCATCACATGCAAAGAGGAGGAGGTCCAGCAAAAGGCATACTCCCGCCACGCTGTATCCTCGTGACTGGGTGGATGCGCAGTGTTGTGTTGGATGGGTCGGCCAGGTGATTCATAGCACGTGCACAGACGGTGGTTGTTGCACTCGCCCTGGGGCACGGTGGACACGTGGCGTGGAGAGTGGTGAGTGGCGGGCCTTGGTGGGATGGAGCGGCCCGCAGGTGATTCAAACAACGAACACGCAGCCTGTGGCACACCTCTGCGAAGGCTGTACCGGGATCGAGGGCCGAATGGCCACGAACCCAGTCCACTTTTCTGTGCTGGTCAACGATTCCGCCACTGGCTCCACGACGCGGAACCTCTCCGGGTGGTATGTTGATACGGCCGTTCTCATGGTGTCGTCCGGCGAAGCCATCGAGGGGCCGCTCAGGTGCGCCCAGTTGTGTTCAGGCGCGCGGGTACCCAGATCGCGATGTTTGGCTCGCTGTTGGGCCCGTTGGATCTTGGATCGTGCCGTATGGCTTGCATTTGGAGTGGATGCCCTCCAAATAGGGGCTTGTACAATTCAGCAACATTTGCGAACAGCTTCCATGGATTTTCCTCTGGGACGGTTTGCACGGCGTAAAGAACAGGATCGGTCGGGGTATTCTGAGGGGAGGTGGCGCGGCCCATGACAGGTACGTCGCGCGCGACTTCTACGGCAATGCGGTGAGCATCAACCTCGACCTGGATATTTTGGTGGCGCTTGACGAAAACTGCAGCTCTATTGTGGGCATCTTCGGTGGCAAGGAGCCATACTCACATGGCATAGCGACCTTCCCACTCCTGACGCTGACGGGACCCCCAACATATCAGTGTCACACACTGTTTATACCCTCCGTGGAGATCGAGCGTGGTTGGATGTCTGTTGAGGTGCGCCACGAAGGCAGAGCAGGCAGCAGCCCGATGTTTCGCCGAGCGCTGCGCCGGCACTGCCGTGCTCCAGCTTCACCAGTCGGAGTGCTGTTCTGTCAGTAGGTTCCGATTGTTTCCTGTGGGTGCGAGTGTACGTGGCATTGCTGACTGCCGATTGGTTCCTGTGGGTGCGAGTGTACGCGGCATTGCTGGCTGCTGATTGGTTCCTGTGGTTGCGAGTGCGCTGGATGGGTATGCCAGGAGCACTGACAAGCGGTCATTGCATGCCTGTGTTGCCTGCTGGGGTTAACACCGGAAGAATCCGGCCGCAGATCCATGGCTGAGATACAATCTGATGCGAGAAAGCCCCCGGCTGCGCCACGCGCTCGGCGCTTGGCTGGGTTTGCTGGTGGAATGCGTCACCCGACGTGAGGATCTGCTGCTCAGGGCTTGCTTTTGTTTTAATCGTTGGGACTCTCATGAGAGGCTGGGAGGCTGGGGGGGAATCAAGGGGCTCCCCCCTGCTGTGTTGGTTTGGCTGGCAGCTGGTGTGTGAGACGCAAAGTATCCGAGCGCGTCACGCGCGGGCCATATTTCCGTTTGGCTGGTGCCCGAAGCGGAAGGGGTGCAAGGGGGGCACTTCCAGGGAGAGGGTGCAGGCCTGACGTGGCCAGGCGTGCAATGGGTAGCGTGGAGGCTGAGCTGCAATGCTGCTGGCGGGGCGCAGGTTGTGTTTCAGTTTGCCGAGTGCCACGCCGGAGACGTGCACGATGAAGGGAGCGACTTGTGCGAACCCTGCGAGCCGGGCAAGCTGAAGTTTGACGCCACCTCTGCGCCGTGCGTCGCATGCCCGGAGGGCTTGGACTGCCCCGGCGGCAACGTCTTTGTTGTGAAGCAGGTGAGAGCTCTGGTTCCCCATCGGCAACCCTGGCGTCCCAAGAAGTAGTGCCGGTGCTCGCTGCGAAGGCGGCTAAATGGGCACTGCTGATCTCCCGGGCCTCTTGGAGACCTGCTCGAGCCCTCCGAAGGCTCCGTGAAGCTTCACCCTCAGCCAGGGCGCGTTCATCCAACGGCGGAGAACGCACGCTTCGGGCGGACCACTCAATCAGGCGCGCTGGAGCGTTTGCTTGCCGCACAGTGCTCTTGTTCGTGCTCTGCCCGGATTGGCGGCCGCCTGCCTCTGGGGTGACGGTTGCTCCGCGGGATATGGTCGTGCTCTCAGGGCTACTGGGTTGCGCCGAGCGCGGCACTGTGCGATGTGGACGATATGAGTTGGTGTGCCCCGTGCCCTGCGCGCCAAGAGGCGCTTCCCGTCCGCAATCATCGGCCAAAACGTTAACGGGTTCTGGAAGGGACCCTCAGCTCATGCACGTTATGCTCCCCTCAAGGCCCGAGCTGCCGTAGATCTCTGACGTGCTCCGCATCAAGGCCCAAGCTGCCGTAGATCTCTGACGTGCTCCGCATCAAGGCCCGAGCTGCCGTAGATCTCTGACGTGCTCCGCATTAAGGCCCAAGCTACCGTAGATCTCTGACGTGCGCCGCATGAAATATCGTCCAATGTTTGCGACCCGGGATCCCGCCTCCACACTCCGAAGCCGGCATCGACGCAACAGTCCCTCGCTCCGTGCTGGAGCGGTGGTTTGGCTGCGCCCCGCCCTGCGCCCCGTGGGACGCATGCGCTTGATCCCCCCCTGGGCGGCCCTTGGTGTTTTCCGTGCAGCTTCCTGGACCGCGTGTCGGAGTGCGAGGTGGCGGAGGCCTGCGAGTCCGAGGGGACCCGCACGGCCACGAGCCCCGCGGAGGTGACCAGCTTGGAGCTGTGCAACGCCGAGGAGTACAGCGCCGGGGTTCTGTGCAGTGGAAGCTTCGTCCCGGTTTGTGCGAGCGGCTACATCCGTCCCAGCCTGGTGGCGGAGTGCGAGCGCTGCCCGCCCTTGCACAACGCGCTGGTCACCTTCTGCGTGTGGTGCTGCATGTTTCTGGTGCTCATCTACGGAGCCCTCTGGGTGTGCCGCAAGAACATCCTGCGCGGCCGGGAGGAGGTGCTGACGAGTGCCAGCGACGCGCGCATCGCCATGGAGATCTGCATGGCCTACCTCACGGTGAGTGCGCCCGCGCGCGTCCCGCCGGGAGCACGTGGCATCGCTGCACCCCCTCTCCCTTTCTCTCTTCCATTAGTTCGCATACGACTGAGCACTTGCGCTGTCATATGTGAAGGCCCTTTCGCTGACGGACTCTCGTTGCGGGTGGTAATCTCACTTCTACAGCGTGACCCTGCAATTCTCCTTCTTCTATGATGCGACGCATCGAGCGTGGTGGACTGCGCTCGGGGTTGTATTTCATTAAATGGTATTCATTTGAGTCTCGCTTCCACAACAGCCTCGAGCTCCCTCGTGGCGGGTGACCAGGCAGGGGAAGCGCGAGCGCATTGGTTCAGGCGATTCATTCTCAGCCTTCCGTGGCGGTCTGTTCATGCGTGTGCTGGTAACTCATAACAGCTTGTGGTCATTGAATACCGGTTCTGCATCACCTTCTGCCAAGCGCATGCCCAAGCCGCTGCCTAGCTCGGACCCCCGTCTGAGAGCCCCTGGAGTCCCTGCCACGGCTCCTGCGCCCGGATCAGCCGCATGCTGTGCACCTTGCGCCACCCTCTCAGCCTCCGCAGGGGAGCTGTGGCGTCCCTGCACGGCACCGCCGCCTCTGACTGGACGGTACTTTGAGGCTGTACTTTGTAATGCAATGGTCTATCGGTCGGGGTGATGGTCTTCGCCTCTTTGACGGGTGGCCTGGCGGCGCATCGAGAGCAGGTGCTGGCGCAGATTGTAAGCATCTATGACAGCAAGTATCTGATCAACGCTATCGGCCTCGCCAGCATCCACCTCGGGTTCCTCACCTTCCAAGTCGGCACCCTCACCGGCGTCCGCTGCGTTCTGCACCATCTGGTCCCCCACGTGGCCCCGCAGTACAATGAGTTCTGGGCCAACTTCTGCGCCTCGTGTGCACAACCATTTGCCATCCCCCTCGGCTTTGCCCTCGTGTTCCAGCTGGAGAGTCTCTGGCACCGGCTCTGCCACAGGACGCAGGTCGCACGGCCCTCCCACACCAGCTGATGCAGCCCTCCCACACCAGCTGATGCAGCCCTCCACACCAGCTGATGCAGCCCTCCCACACCAGCTGATGCAGCCCTCCACACCTAATGCAGCGCTCCCACACCAGCTGATGCAGCCCTCCCCACCAGCTGATGCAGCCCTCCCACACCCTGATGCAGCCCTCCCACACCAGCTGATGTAGCCCTCCCACACCTAATGCAGCCCTCCCACACCAGCTGATGCAGCCCTCCCACACCCTAATGCAGCCCAAGGAGCTGATCACTTGCGCTTGCACGCACTGCTAGATTAGATCACCTGTGGGCGCCCAACGCGGCATCCCGTGAGCCGTCAGATCACCTGTGGGTGCACAACGCGGCCGAATGCATCCCGTGAGCCGTCAGATCACCAGATGCATCCGTGACGTCAGGGCGCTCAACGCGGCCGAATGCATCCCGTGAGCCGTCAGATCACCTGTGGGCGCCCAACGCGGCAGAATGCATCCCGTGAGCTGTCAGATCACCTGTGGGAGCCCAACGCGGCCGAATGCATCCCGTGAGCCGTCAGATCACCTGTGGACGCCCAACGCGGCCGAAGGTATCCTGTGAGCCGTTGCAGCTTCCAACTTGGAGGTCCGGGGTCAGTGACAGCGGTGTCATCAGGCATGCAAGTGGTTGCGCGCGAGAAGACCACGAGCTTGCCTACTCACTGCGCAATCCAGGGGGTGGCGCAGGAATCACACATGGCTCGTGTCCACGCGTCATACATCTTCCTCACCTTCTTCGCCATGGTGCTCATCCACCCAAGCGTGGGAACCATGATGTGCCAGGTGCGCGGACGCAGCCACAGGGCTGACCTTCTTCTAGGGCATCGCGGCATCGCACGGCCGCCTCCCCTGGCCGAGGCAGCCGCGCTGTTCTAACTGCGGCCAGGCCAGTTCATCGGCCGTTCATTGGCCGCGGCTGGCGGCAGGATCCTTGTCCGAGAAACGGGCGGAGCTCGTGGTAGCAGAGCCATGCTTCCCCGGCTGAAAGTCAGTTCCCCGGCTGGCGCGGGCCTTCGGCCCGCAGCTTCTCTCTCTCCCCCATTTTTTCTCGGCTCCAGGACGGTTTCTCTGCTCAATCCAAAGAAATCCCTTGGTCCCAAGTGCACTACCCACTGCCAATTTTTCGAACTAGGGACAGCATGCGTGTTTGCCCTCCGGCGAGGACTCGTGTACCTTCCTACCGCCTGGGCCGGGGTGCGGCCGGGCTCGGCTGCAAACATAGGGCTCCAGGCCGTGTGAGCTCTGCTCAGACTGGATGTGACCCAAGGGGAATCCGCCACTCACGGCGGCTTGGGGAGCTGCCACCTGGCAGATCTTCCGGTGCGAGTCGTATTATTACACCGAGGCGGAGAAGAAGTTGTGGCTGTTCATGGACACCACGACGCAGTGCATATCCCACACGTGGCTCCTGGGATCCATCGCGTCCGCGGTGGTTCTTCTGGTCTTCGTCTTTGGTTTTCCCACCGCTCTTTACCTGGTCATGAAGAACCTGCGCCATTGGGTGAAGGTGACTCCCCCTCGATCTGCTACGTGGCATTACGAGGCTGCGTTGGAATCGAAGCATCAGGAGGCGGGAGAGAACGGGAAGTGGGAGAGAGCGGGCGTGAGGCGATGCAACGGCGATTCGCGAGCACGGCAGCTACAGCGCGGCCGGCGGAGCCGGTTGCTTGAGGGGCCTGCGCAATCAGGTGAGGGCAAGTGCGTGGACTGAGGCGGGAGGGGAGGGCTTGGGGTGATGAACGCTGCAGATCCGTGTATCCTTGGCCGACTTCAAGAGGCGCGAGCATATGCTGGCAACTGGCCTCTGGTGGACACAGGACGGGAATGGAGCCAGCCTCTCTTACGAGAATTTAGTTGAGCTAGAACATCAATGCGAGTCGGGGGGCGGGCATGCCATGGTGGGCGACACGGTGGAGGTATACGTGATGCGCTGGAGCTTCATCGAGGTGGCCAATGACGCGACCATGCAGAACGTTCCAGGGTTAGGGAAGAACCGCCCGAAATGGCTCAGCCGAGTTTTCTCGGGGCCGGTCACGGTGAATCGGAGTCCCAGCCCTACAAACTCGGCGCGCAGGTTGGAAGCCGGGTCCCCGCGGGGCTGGACCTCGAAGCGCCTCTCCACATTGTCGAAGAGTGCAACGCGGAGAGCTGGCATAGCCTCATGGGCATTAACACAGCGCGTGCTGATGTTGGATAGACAAAAATCGAAGAAGGTGCACCCCATGGAGGACAGCGAGGGCCAGGAGAACCCCCTGCCGTGGCGCATGTTCATGCTGGATGGCTCCGTGATGAACGTCCAGCTCAGCAGCAGCAACCGGCGCTCGGATGGGATAGGCCGCACCACGTACTTGCCGATAACGCGCCTGGATGACTACGAGCATGTGAGCCCTCTCTTGCACTTGCCCTTGCGAATGTGGGCAAGCAGTGCCCTGGACCAGTGAAAAACTGTTTTATTTCGCCAAACAAGACAGTCTTTCATCGTTTGTGGCACCAAAAAACATTATTTTTCGCAAATCCAACCGGTATATATGCTCATCGTAATGCGAGTTACATATCTACCGGTTGGATTTGCGTAGTTATGTTTCGTTTACATTATATCGTTGCGCGTGTCTTCTGTCTACGCATGCTATGAAATGTCGACCCCCCATGTGGATTAAAATGAGGTGTCAGCCCCCGAGCGTCCCCGATGTGAAAGCGTTTAGGCTCGTCAACCCCCGATGTGGATTTAAATGAGATGTCTACACCCGATGTGAAACGTTTATGTCAGCCCCCGATGTGGATTAAAATCAAATGTCGGCCCCCGATGTGGATTTAAATGAAATGCTGACCCCCGATGTAAACTTATCCCTATATGGTATATTATACAATGAGTAAAAATTCGCCGTGCGGCCCGTGCGAGAGAGGCACAAAAAGTAAGTGGCGGGTCGCGTAGATTTCATCTGTCATTGAGCGCAGCTGAAAAGTTCCTCACATCCACTGGGATGATAATGATGTGTGTGTGTGTGTGTGGTTTCTCACCCGGTACCTTATGGTTTTTCACCTGCTGGGAGACTGGTGATCATCGACCAAAGTTTGGGGATACCGGCGCTTCGTTGTGAACTGGGACGGCCACTCGAGGGATGTGGATGATGGGATGTGGTTGTCCCTGTGGTACCTTTCTGGCGGGTGCTGCCTCTTTGAGAGCGTCAGGGATTCGTTTGCAACTCGCTCGCTCTTGCGTGTCCGGTGCCTTATGGCGTTCTCACCTGCTGTTAGACTGGTGGTCATTTGCCACGACATGGAGGACTGGCACCTCGTTGTGAACGGGGACAGCCACTGGAGAGATGTGGATGGCGGGATGTGGCTGTCCCTGTGGTACCTTTCTGGCGCGTACTGCCTCGTAGGGAGCGTGGCGGATTCGTCGGGCGCTGGCTCCCTTTCCTGTCCGGTGCTTCATGGTTATTACACGTGCCGCGGGACTCGTGTTCATAAAGACACCTATGAGGTGCTGGGACTTCGTTGTGAATGGGGACGACCGCTGGTTGGAAGTGGTTGTTGGGATGCGGTTGTCCCTATGGTGCCTTTCTGGCGGGCGCTGCCTCTTGGAGAGCTTGGTTGATTCGTCTGCCTTTGCTACAAGGAGAGGCAGAGGGTGGTGATGTCCACGTTCTGTATCTTCCCTTGATTTTGCAGGGAGCACTTCGGTGCCCGCACTTGTTCTTTTTGTTCACTGGAAACGAGCACTTAGGTGTCCGTGTTTGGTTTTTTCCCCATCAGACGTCCATGCCGGCGACAGATGGCAATTTCTTTTGGGGTGCCCAGGGGGAGATCTTGGAGGAGCGTCTACCGCAGCTGGGGATCTCCTGTTTGGTTTGAAACTTTTAGCTGGCCTGGGCTTGAGCACCGGAACGGAATATTTCCATGACGGACCTGCGGTGCAAAGCTGGATGAGCTCCCAGCCACCCCACATTTTCGGCTGTGATTCTGTGTTTGTGATGGGTTCGCTTGGCGCTTGGTTTGGGATGTGTCGAAGCGGATGGTATCCTGCCACGGCCCCGAACTGTTCCTGAATGCCTCTCACTCCACTGGGATGATGGTGGACTGGCTTTTGTCGGCGGATTGCATGCTGTTCAGTTTGTGTGTAGTTTATCCTTGGACCAATTCCTTTGGCGCAAGACAGCCACAGAAGTGTGTATGCTTATCCTTGCGACTCCTTTGGCACCCCGTAGCCACAGGAGACTGCACTATGTACCCACGCCGGGGATCAAAGGATTCAGCTGAAGTGTGTGTATGCTTATCCTTGCGAATCCTTTGGCACCCCGAAGCCACAGGAGACTGCACTATGTACCCACGCCGGGGATCAAAGGATTCAGCACACACTTCGGGACACTCATCCGGATTCTCCGGAGCTCACTAGTGAAGAATGGGACCCCCTAAGCCTTACTGAGCCACTTGAGCCCATTTTTAACTGCACCGCCAGCGCACTGCCACCTTGTGCCTGAAGCCGGTTCATCCCTGCCCCCGGAGCTGTGCGAGCCATATCTCCACTACCAAGCCCACGCGCAAGACCACCCCTCTGCTCCCTGAGCCTCACTGGGCCACCTGAGCCCTTCTGCGGCTGTCATGCCGGCGCACTGCTGCTGTGTCTCTGGAGCCGGCTCACCTCCGCCAATCGAGCCACCCCTCCACCACCAAGCCCACATCCCACATCACCCCGCTGCCGCCTACAGCCTGGTCTCAAGAGAGCTTGCCCACCCACGCCACGGCCAGAATGCCCAAGCGCTGTCCCAGGGGGCTGAGAATGATAAACTGGGTTGCCCTCATCCAAACTTGCGCATCCGCCACCGACTTGCGCCTGTTGCCCTCTACCCCCAGCACCAACTCCCTGTGACTGGAGCCCTCGCGCCGATTGCCTTGCGAGGTGGCCGCGAACTTGAGCAATGCGCTCCACACTTGCGCTGTAACTGTCACGCTGCACTGTGCCTACTTGGGGTCCCATCCCCACAGTTGCCTGTCTGTCCCAAGCCCTCCCAGTGGCCGATAGTTCACCACCCGGTCGTCGCCTTCCCGACAGCTGCTCACTGTTAGTTCCGGCAACACAGTTGCCGGTGTGTGTGTATGCTTATCCTTGCGACTCCTTTGGCACCCCATAGCCACAGGAGACTGCACTATGTACCCACGCCGGGGATCAAAGGATTCAGCACACACTTCGGGACACTCATCCGGATTCTCCGGAGCTCACTAGTGCCGGTGTGTGTGTGTTTGTGTGTGCTTATCCCTGGCAGTTATCCCTGTGGTGCCATTCTGGCGGGCACTGCCTCTTGGAGAGCTCGGTAGATTCGTCTGTCGTGCTGCGAGGAGAGGCAGAAGGTGGTGAAGTACCTTCTGTGTTTTCCCTTGAATTTTGTGGGGAGCACTTAGGTGCCCGCATGTTTTCTTTTTTTGACATGGGGTGTCCATGCTGTGTGGTGTGACTGCATTCATGACATAACCATGGACCAACAGGTCCCATCCATCGACCGGGAGCCACTGGGGGGCATGCCAGCAGGGTCCGCTTACTCCGTAACCCAGAGACCAACAATTGTTTGGCGACGATCGGTCACATCGTATCATCTTACCATGCTGCTTTGCATTTGGGTTGGGAATATGTATGTGTTTGTGGTATCTTGTCACGGCCCCGCCCTGCTCTTGATTTGCTTCTCACATCCACTGGGATGATGGTGGGCTGGCTTTTGCTTGCCGATCTCATGCTGTTCAGTGTGTGTGACGTGGCGCGCAGAAGCGGATCGCTCACAATCCATATTGCTCGATGCCTTGCTGCCGCAGTGCTGATCTACAAAGCTGTACATTCTGTGATATAATAAATTGTATTTAGGCATAGTTCTACGCTATCGAGACATGAAAACAGATATTATGATTATCCATAGATATTCCGTTTGATGACAAATGTCACAGTGATAGAATCAGCCACTGAGAGAAAGTTTCCAGCCGTCGATGCAGAGATCATGTGATCTGGAATTCTATGTTTTGGCAATGCTGCCCTCTGCGAGTTGTTGTCTTCGGTGTACGTCATCCGGATGTTGAACATCTTCTGTTTGGAGTATTCTGTTCTGGTTGCGATGACCTCAGGCGGTGGGGGAATGCTTTGACGGCGCAGATCCTGGGTCAATTCTACTCCCCATATAAAGACGAATTCTACTTCTGGCAGTGTTGGGAGATCTCCCGCCGTCTGGTTCAAACATCCCTGATACTGACTGTGCAATTAGCTCTCGGAGAGAAGTTTGCAGCAGTGTGGGCCCTCACTGTCGCCACACTCTCTATCGCTGTGCACCACCGGTGTTTACCTTATGAGAGCAACGCGCTTAACGAGCTGCAGCTCGCGATGCTGGTCAATGTCTTCATCATCCAGCTGAGCATCGTTTACATGATGATGACAGAGGATCAAGAGGATGGCCTGAAAGAGGGAATTACGTGGTTCCTGGTAGCCTTGCAGTTCACTGTCTTATTTTTTGGGGTGACTCTTGTGATTCCGGCCTTCAAGAAACAGTTCCTGCTGTTGTGGGAAACCACAAACGCAGTTTCTTTGCAGGTTCGACGTCAGGTTACCCTAACCAACTACGCCACCATGCGCAACATGATCAACATCATTCGTGAAGTTAAGCGAGCAGGAACACCCGACATCTTGAAGTCATCGACATCTTCTGTAACAGCAGTGGACCCGTTTTCAACCATGGATATCCCCAGCAACGAAAGTAGTACAATGCAGTCTGTGTTAAATGGCATTCTACGTCATTCAGAGCACGACACACCCCCTGCCGATGTGATTCGGCAATCTATCAGAGAGGACGGTGAAGAGGATATCGCAGAGGAGCCTTTAGTGGATTCTGATCGCTATAGCAGGATGGTGATCCCAGGATCGATGCTGCCTCCGCAGGCAGGATTCATAGACAAGTTACAGTTCAACCCCCCTTCGGAGGACGTCCGCGAATCAACATCCATATGAGATGGGATATCTCATGATATTGAAACAGCAATGCATCATGCAACCCTCTCCTTGTTGTTGCGTCTATGATTGTATGTGTCGCGTGGTTGATAACCTAGGTCCGGATCTGGTGTTCAAATTTGGGACCACTAGTAAGCCTTGAATATTTCATATCGAACTCTTTGAATAAAAATTGGGAGTAGTTCTATCCCACCATATTAGTAAAGTGCTTGTTGGGTCTAGCGACACAAAACCCACTTTGCTACAAAAATGGACTCCACCTTACCATACATCATGCAACGTTATGGTATATTATCCTAGTCCAGCATGGTTGTGAGAGAGGGCTGTAAGCAGCATTGATTCTGAGCCTTAAATATCCGCCTGCGGCAAGTTCAGTATTTATTTGAAGGTCAGTGCACCCCGCTATATAATTAGAATTTCCCCCTGCACATGGATTCCCTCCACCTGGTCTCACGGTCAGTATGCTTATCCAATGGTGTGTTGCTATTGACCCATGTGTACAAAGCCAGTAGCAAATAATCCCGGAGGAATGTCACATGGCATAGCTTTTCAAGTATAACAGCAAATTTGAATGACTTGCCACCCCCCCTGCGCCCGGGACTAAGTAATGTACGCCTGGCGCTTGTAAAGCTGCAGCCATAATGAAGGGTTCCACTACCTGCAATGAACTGATAATACGGATAGGCGTCGATGCACAACATATCAATATCTTGCCGTCAATTATTGTTACATGTTCAAAATTCACGGGATGCGACAATTTACGGGCAGCCAATAGCTCGCTGGCCCAATCCACCAAGCTGGGGGTTCATAAGAAGATAACCGAAGGTTCCTGGTTGGTCCTGACCGAAATAATGACACAAGCAGAGTGCTGCTCCTCATCTATATTCGCTATCCGGCGGGAATGATGTGTTGTGGGAAATCCGACTCGGTGCTGACCCCATGGCCCGGCAGCGACACCTATCTGTCCAACTTCCCCCGACGAAAGGAGATGTCGGTCGGGGTGCACTGGCGCATCATTGCCCGGGTGACGCACAGTGCCTGGCGCATCATTGCCCGGGTGACGGTGGTCCACCCAGCTCGAGGGAAACCGGCTGATGAGTTTATGTTGAGCACTGGCTCAGCGGACGAGGGCCAAACATTGTACTACGCCTGGGTGGTGGACAGGGGCGCCTTCAACCGCCCTCAGTAGCGCGGCAATAGGCACGGGAGCGCACTCACACATGCGCTGGGGAGCAAATGAACCTGGAGACTCCAGTCAGATTGGCTCAGCACGGCGGGCTGCTGCTTGGACTTTCCCCTAAGCATGTGGCCATCAGCAATGTACATCGCTCGCTTAGTACAATGATTACCCGCGCGTATATACTACCCTATAGTACTCGAGACCGCAGTCGTACGCCTATAACTACTGCTTTGAACATTCTTGAATAAAATTCTCAGGCGAGATTGCGTTCCGTGAGCATAAAGCGCTCCTTGCAAATTGCACCTGCATGTACGTACCTATACATATTATGTCCCATCTGACTGCTATATGAGCCGTGTACGTTTTCCCTGCCCTGCGAATATGCAATTTGCCAGGATCATGCGCTATGCTGTGCTTGATTATGATGCTGAGCTAGAATCCGGTGTACCATCTCCAGTGATGTGTGCGCTTGTGCTAGAGGTATTATTGTTTAAATCAATCGAGCACATACTAGGTTCCACTATATTCAAGTGTAGGGGTACCAATGTGCCTCCTTGCTCCATGGTTCCACAAGCTGCACCGGCTTGTGGTGGGACCAAAGAACCTGCCTGTGCTATCGATTATTGTGTGAACACAGACCAGCATGCGATAGCTTGCGCCAACTGCTATTGATCTTTGATTACCAGAGGTCTGTTTAATTGCTAGCTTTTAATGTATGAGTACCAATGAGCCCACCCGTGCTAGCTGCAGTGACCAGCAATGCTATACATATTTCAGCAAATGTCCAAATGATTTGCTACTTTGGTATACAAGCTCCAAACTTCAAACTACTGAAACGACAAAGAACTGCATCTATGCGGGAAAACATCGTTTCAAAGTTGTTACAGGCGCCAAAAATCGATTGCCTACAAGTTCTCTCGACACTGATATATTGTCCGGCTTGGACCAAAATGAAACGACTAAGTCAGCAAAGTTCACTGCTGGTTTGGTTCATTTTAACTTGAAGTTCCTGGCAGAGACAGACGATGCAACGGCCTTGGCGGGCAGGGCTACGCAGCCTCGTGCATCGCACGTGAGCACCACCTTCGCTACGATGTCCTTTCCGTATGGAATAGTCTGATGCTGCACGAGTTGCCACTCCCCGTCGACTGCCTTTAGCGTTTGCGTCGCCAGCAAGGTGGACCCATTCGCCACGGTCTCCACGGAGGTCACCCACGCAGTCTCCCCGTCCGGACCCAACAGTACATCTGCGTCTGAGACTTTCATGCCGATCGGCCGCCTATCCTCGCGAAGTACTGTGGACCACGGGTCTAGCCTAGCGCCCTTCTCTTGATACTGAGAGATCGGAGTGGTCTGCAAATGTTCCGGGGCTGAACTCCACAGCGAGGACATCGCGTCATCATCCCCGCGATCGAGTGCGTCATAGAAACGCTCATGCAGCTGTATTGCTGACGCACCAGCCTCGTTCAAGTCCGATTCCGAAGAAATATCCTTCTTGGCGTTGGGGGCGGCAGGAGCAAGCTCAACTCCCGCCCTATCTAGCTTCTGCTGGGGGAACGTGGACAGCAGAGTATCCCAACGCGGAGAGCCCTCACCGCTTCCCCTCACACGACCATCGAGCCCAAGCGTGATGTATGCACCCTCCGAGCCACGCGTCTGCGACTCAGCCAGAAGCTCCTCGAAGTAGTCCCCGATTTGGAACACTTGCCGGGCCGCATCTAAGGGCCAGGCCACCCAGGTGGTGTCTG
Organism: Cymbomonas tetramitiformis; assembly: GCA_001247695.2. Classification (NCBI taxonomy): domain Eukaryota; kingdom Viridiplantae; phylum Chlorophyta; class Pyramimonadophyceae; order Pyramimonadales; family Pyramimonadaceae; genus Cymbomonas; species Cymbomonas tetramitiformis. The sequence continues at coordinate 1,562 of LGRX02007114.1, read as the reverse complement.
CGGGCGGCAGTAAAGTGTAACCTGAGGGAAGCTCCGCGCGTCGGTCGCCAGGCTCCCCAGTGCTTTGCACGACAGGAACCACAATTATGCTCGATGCCTCTAGCCGCCTTCTGTAGACTAAAGCTGTGGCGATATCTTGCTGCACTTTGTCATAGCTCCCATAAACGATAGCGAGACGACGAGAGTTGCGCAGCTCGCGCAAGCTGCGGACTTTTTCGTTTCCTAAGCGATCTGGGCTGGACAGCTTCAAGTCTCCCAGAGCGAGCTCCTTCGCGAGGCGGCCGAGCTTCTGCGTGCGCTCGTCGATCTGCCCTCGGATGAACAGGGCTCCGAGAAACACCAAGGCGGCGTTTCCAGCCAGGACGGCGAGGCCTTCAGAACTACCCTGGCTGCGCACAGCATCGCCAATACTTGTGGGCAGCGCCGCCATGAGCGGGAGGAGGAACGATCCCACCCCGAACACACGGGGTCCAAAGCCAGAATTTCCTAATTCGTATGCAGTAAGCACTTCGCGTGTGAACTGTTTTCCCCCGCTAAGCCAATCAGCGGGCGGTGGTTCGGAGGACTGTGAGGCGCGGACCCGGCCACCTGCGCAACGATGCGCGAGCCGGACCGTCTTAATTTGCGTGAGGTGCAGGCGACCAAGCGGCAGCTTCGAGATTTCGGAGCACCTTCGCCCGTCCGTAGCTAAAAGAATTGCTGTTACTGGTGTTGTGCGGGCCTGCGAAGTGGGCTGCTTAATTCCAACTCCCAACATTGCTCCGTGTGCTGATGTCAGAAGTGTTTGTATTTATATCGTGGAGGCGCTCTCCGCGAAGGGACTTTGATTGCCGGCTGTGGTAGCAGGGGCAGCTCAGGTGCCACGCGACGGTATGCCGTAACTGAAGTCACCTCCGCTCAGAGCCGCACAGACTGAGTCACACACACCGGAACTCACGCAGAACAGGATATTGTGCCAAGGAAACTCTCAATGTGACTGTGGCAGGCGAGCGGAGAGGAAGACTATACCACACGGAGCACTCACACGGATTGAGGTGTTGTGTATTGACTATTGTGCCACGGAAACTCTCGACGAAACGGAGAGGGAAACTATCCGTAAGATACTGTTGGCGTGAATAATCACGATCGATGATCTTGATGTAAATTCACTCTCCGTTAGGGCAGTCCTGAGTCCACGGCACGCCACGTGAGTGATGACACGACAGCCGACTCGACTGCCAATCTGCCATGCCCACGTACGCGTCAAGGTATCGCCCAGTTCTACTAACCGGTTTGTCGAACAGGCGTCACGACCCAAATCGCTCTTGACGCCTCCCATTATCCCCCGGTTCTCCCGAATATTTATACACTGTCGTTGTACAGTGTATAATTATGGCTATAACTATATAACGATACAATATTATTTCAACCGATCAACGACGAGTATATAAATTGTAAACGGATATAAGTATATACATATACATTAGTATAGTTTACCGTGTGCTGAATATTTAAATAAAATATTTAAATAAATAAATAAATAAATACTGTATGCAAGAATTACGGGGGTTGGGGGGGGTGAG